>JACEVL010000795.1:879651-899673 GCA_020284085.1 Aporrectodea caliginosa | reverse complement strand
ATGTGTACGTACCTCTTCCCATTGGCTGACGTAGCGAACAAGGCGGGACAGACGGAGCAATCGAAGCAAGCTGAGCAGTTTTACAAGACGAACGATCCGCAGAGCCCGACCTGAAATCAGTTACATAGCGTCGCCGTTGTCATTATAACCCACACAACATCGAACCATTTTAAGCTAAACTCTTCCAAATCGTAATCGTAATCTCTAAATTTCTAATTCGTAATTGTAATCGTAAACTCCAAATTTATAAAGCGCCGCTAAAAGAGCAAAACAGCTTATTTACGAACGCTGCGTCGAGTCAAAAGGGTTGTCCAGAGACATTAATTGGAGATCCAAGTCTGAGAGAAGATATATAGAGACTATACAGAGAGGAGGCGAAGGCATCTGTTAAGGCGCCTGCAGCATCTGCACAGACTGCGTATACGGTCATAGAAATTATATATGCAGAATAATAAATGGCAGTAGGCTACACATGTCACAGAGCTTAATAGTTATACGGCCTTTTCCAGCAATGCTATTAAACTGTCTCCAAGCCTCACTACAGATGTTCGTTATTGCAGGATTTGTAATTATTAAATGTCTTTCAGTAAATTTTGCTTCTTATAGAAAAGTAGCGATATAAATTTACCAACACAATAAGCATAAGAACCAACACAGTAGATCTAAGCATACGAACCATCACACTAAGCATAAGAACTTGCTGACCACGTTTACTTTTCGAAACTAGGTAAATGAAGTCTAACAGGATGGACTCGCTCCCTTTGCACTCTTCCGAACCCGTGCTTAGCAGGTGGAGCATGTCTCCGCGGTCCCCGAGTCGTGGCACCCTACGGTCCCTTCCCATGGACTCTTGACTGTCCCTCGTATGTATGCTGCTGCATCTCGGTCCAGAAGCTTTACCTATATGTTGGGCCCACCAGCTGAAATCGCTTTTCTCGAGAACTGCGGCTCGAACTCTTCAGTTTGCCCCTTCCACAGTTTCACAAGCACCTCAAGTCAGTATTATTCTACAGTGATTTCACTGATTCGGGTCGAGAGCACCACTGATGGCGTTTTATCAATATCATATTACAATTACAATTACAATTACGAAATGTAACGAAACTTCCCAAAGAATGTTCAGATCTGTAGAATGACGCCACAGAGAAGCAGAACATAGTTTCAGATATACTTGGACACTATGTCGTTTTCTATGGCGCACAGCTTTATGGTGTTTGCCAGCATCGTGGTTACATCATAAATCCACTGCCACATAATAGGAGCTTTATTGCCGTGCAATTTGTTTCTGTGATTGGAAGCAGAAGCAACGAATCGTTTTATTTTTGGATAACTATTCCTGTCTCCTGTGACATAGTGTCAGATTTACCATAGCCATTGTTCTACAGATCTGAGCGTTCTTCGGATTTCGTTACATGCTGCATGTTTCTGGTTAGTATTTGGATGGTTTTCCGGAAGACAAGGTCATCCGGAAGACAAGGTCATCCTAAAGACAATGCCATCCGAAAGACAAGGCGACCTGAAATAACTGACCCTATGGCATCCTTCCTCAATGTCTCAATAATTACCAGCGTAAGAAAGTGACCTATAGTTTTGAATTACTGCAGTCGTTTATGCGCGTCAGCCCAACAATCGTTCAGAACTAGATGCAACGCAGATGGCGAGATATTTACAGACGTTTAATCAAGTGCATCTAATTTACTTTACAAATTGTTAGACGGCGATTAGGTCAGGCCAGAAATCCGGGTGGATATATTTAAAGGAGACAGAGCTCTCTATCCAGGCGGATGCTATGGAGTCGCAGAACGATAAGGCCATTAATAACTGCCTGTGTATATTTTAGGAACAGTCCTTCTGGGACTGCTCAGCTGTCACGTCTCATCCTCTCCTCTCCGATAACAACCACGCGCTCAATGTGTGCCAACTGTCTGAGACTCGTGAACGACGTCTATCCTGGTTCCAATAGACTTCGGAACCCATGACGTTCGTATAAGCGGTGGGCGATTAATGCCGTTCGATAAGACTGAGACGACCGATGCTGCACGTGGACCTGTGTATAATGTAGGCCTCTTATAAATACATAGGCTGCATACGCGCAGTACGTGGGTGTGTTGGTGCGCGCGTGCGTTCGCCGGACGTCGAGAGATTTCTGCAGTAAGAGTGACGTGACTGAATGCGATCGTGTCGGTTGACCGGAAGGATGGGGTCACTGCTTCAGGTTTATGTGACTGTTGTATGGAGCAGTGGGGTCAACAGACAAGCTCTTCAATTTCAATAACATCATCCCATTCGCCTCCTCCTCCTCCTCCTCCTCCTCCTACTTCCCCTCCTCTGCTTAGTCTTCCTTCGTTCTAACTTCTGCATAGACTGCCTTCTCTCATTCTTCTCGCTCGCTTCTGTAGTCTTGATCTGTTCCGTGTCATATCGTCCTACTTCTCTTTATCACGATTACGTATCTCTTCACCTTTTGCATGACTCCGTCCAGTACTGCACCGACTCTCATCTATTCACACATTCACAGGGATTACTATAAGACTATGATCTATTCATACATCCACACATTCAAAGGGATTATCGTAAGACTCTGATCTATTCAGACATTCATTGCCGTAAGACTCTCATCTATTCAAACATTCATTGCCGTAAGACTCTCATCTATTCAAACATTCATTGCCGTAAGACTCTCATCTATTCAAACATTCATTGCCGTAAGACTCTCTCTCTCATCTATTCAAACATTCATTGCCGTAAGTCTCTCATCTATTCAAACATTCATTACCGTAAGACTCTCATCTATTCAAACATTCATTGCCGTAAGACTCTCTCATCTATTAAAACATTCATTGCCGTAAGACTCTCATCTATTCAAACATTCATTGCCGTAAGACTCTCATCTATTCAAACATTCATTACCGTAAGACTCTCATCTATTCAAACATTCATCGCCGTAAGACTCTCATCTATTCAAACATTCATTGCCGTAAGACTCTCATCTATTCAAACATTCATTGCCGTAAGACTCTCTCTCTCATCTATTCAAACATTCATTGCCGTAAGTCTCTCATCTATTCAAACATTCATTACCGTAAGACTCTCATCTATTCAAACATTCATTGCCGTAAGACTCTCATCTATTCAAACATTCATTGCCGTAAGACTCTCATCTATTCAAACATTCATTGCCGTAAGACTCTCATCTATTCAAACATTCATTGCCGTAAGACTCTCATCTATTCAAACATTCATTGCCGTAAGACTCTCATCTATTCAAACATTCATTGCCGTAAGACTCTCATCTATTCAAACATTCATTTGCCGTAAGACTCTCATCTATTCAAACATTCATTGCCGTAAGACTCTCATCTATTCAAACATTCATTGCCGTAAGACTCTCATCTATTCAAACATTCATTGCCGTAAGACTCTCATCTATTCAAACATTCATTGCCGTAAGACTCTCATCTATTCAAACATTCATTGCCGTAAGACTCTCATCTATTCACACAATGGTATACTGGTCGAGCTCCCAAGTTTCTACGTGACCTCATCCACCTGCCGACCTCAGCCACTTCTCTTCCCCCGCTGTACTCTCACTTGACCGACATGATCTCTTTGTCCCGCGAGCGAGGACTGCTATGGCTAAAACACGAGCCTTTGCCTTCATTGGCCCTGCACTATGCAACCAGCTCCCTCCTTCGGTACGCTCCACCTTATTAACGAGTGGGCCAAATGCCTCTTTTTGTTGTCTCAAGTACACTTTCTTTTCTCTGGGTCTCTCGCACTGGGATTGGTGTGCACTGCGAGAGGCGCTATATAAACTTATAGGCCTAGGTGGGATACAATACAATACTTCCATGGGGATTACCGTAAGACTGATCTATTCACACATTGATAGAGATTACCGTAAGAGGTTTTCCGAGGAGCCTCTAGCAAAAGAAATAATCACAGGTAGGCCTACCCGATGTCAGATCACAGATGACAGTGAAATCAACTGAATCGCATCGTGTAGGCCTACTACTCTTAGCATGACGTCAACTGTACAGTTGCAGATGGGAATCCGTAGGTTGGGCTATACGTGGTTGCGGTCTTAGTCTTACGGACCCCAGTGGTGACTTTTCCTTTGTCTGAGCAGTGTTTATTTACAGACGAACTTGTTGTTCTTAATGAAGTTTGACACTATAGTTTCACCACTTAGGCCAGCGAGCGCATCACTTGTAAGAGATCATTGAAAGGCGCTATATCAAATGTCTAAAAACCAACACACATAATAGAGCTCTATTATTATTATATTTTTCCGAGGAACCTATGCTCCTTCAGGTTCTTAAAACTTGTCAAGTTCTGGCTGAGTAAAACTTATTATTATTAATTTCTAAAGGGCCATCGTCTAATAAACAAGGCATGAACAGATTCGCACCAAAGCCAAGCCGTAATCAGGTCAACATCGAGAAAGACAGCCAATGGTGTTTACGCAGCTTGGCCATTTGTGCGCTAAACAAATTCGACGGTTTACTATGTAAGAAATACATTACACGCATGCAGCTAAGGGAGGAGATCGATCAGTTATTCCCGTTACCTGCGTGGATCAGTTGGGTGTTGTTGGCCTCAGGCGAGAAAAGGAGAATGATGTAGTCGAGCGGAATGGAGCTGATTAGATCGAGGAAGAAAAATGTCCTCAAATAATGTCGGGCAATTTCCTTCGGCTCAAGAATGATCTCGTCGGCAAAATTGTCGGCGATTATACCTGCAGTAAAATGTTTTTACAGCAGCAAAGATAGATTGTCGCCAAAGGATATACTATAGAAACAGGCGCTTTGTTTATGATGGTCGCTTTGACTAGCGAGCTATGGCGTAGGACATAAATTATGCATTTAAAGTTACACGCAAAGAGATCTAATATGACCCAGGCGCTTTTGAATATATATAGCCTACGGCAGTTTATGGAAAACCGACCAATATAAAAAATTTAGTATAAAACATAGTTTCAAAATTTATAGTAAAACACCTCAATTAAGAATTTATATAGCGCCACCTCAAGAAAAACTGCTCACAGCTTGACGATGCCAACCACGATTGAACGAATTGGGTTTCAAGCCTTTATAGAAACGCTTCACAGCAAACATAACAAAGAAAATAAATGACTGTTTTTGGAGTCAGAGACATCGATTAATTTTCTCCGCTTTCCCGGCATTCGAATGTTTTTCCGATGACGAATAAAGGATTTTAGACGAAAGAGTAAAGGAAGCAAAGAAAGAAAGAAAATGTTTTTAAGATAAAGTAATGATTTAATTCCGAAATTTTTTTGGCATTTCTATACATATATATTTGTTACCGATAGGCGTAGAAACGCTCAAGGTTTTGTCGTGACCGTCATAGACTACATAGGCTACTCTCTATATTCCTAAGTATGCATACTCTGTCTTTTCCTTAAGAATACATACTCTGTCAATTTATAAGAATACATGTACATACTCTGTTTAGTTCTAAGAATACAAACTCTGCCTAGTCCTAATGTCATAGTTGCGTACGACTTGATGCAATCACCTCTTCAGTCAAAATAGACAAACCAAGGCTATCATTGCTTGTTCAATCCTGCAGCCTTCAAACAACATGTGTTTGGCAGATTTTAGTATTCTCAACTCCAGTCTGAAAGGTTTGAACCGTGGGAGGTCACTCTGCTGTAAGTGTGCACTGATAAAAGCAATCGAAACGGAACTACAGAGCAGGACTGAGCGCAGGGCACACACGTATAGACGCTGATATAATATCTCGTATAATAAGAGTTGACAGATGTTGAAAGGGTATAAAATCAACTGGGGTCAGGTTCGTATTATTCACCTGGTCTGTGCCAGTTAGACTGACTCCGCTGTTGATCCACTGCTAGCATTTCCAGTAGTATTAGGTGGAACCCATTTTGGGGTCTATAGGGGTCCCGAGTGGATATAATATGGGTCCTATATTGGCTCCATGTCGGTATGATAGGAGAGGACTCGTTTAGGGGGTAGAATGAAGAAGAGTCTAATAGTCTCCCATCCAGTCAGGCATGGCACATACTGTAAGTACATAGAGGGTATTGTGCCACTCGTAGAAACTAATGATCATCTATGGTCCAATCTGAGTCCAATTAGCGACTGTCTGTAAGGGTAATTACAATCATCCACATCGGTACTAATTTATCGATTTCGGTCGATAAGCAGGCAACGGTAAACCAGCCAAATAGTCGTAGCTTTTATGCCTTTGAGGTCTGTTCAGAGAATGACACATTTTGTGATATATCATAGCTAAGCAATGGTAATTGTCACACTTTGTAATTGTAATAACGACAATTTATATAGCCTAGCATTGTCGGTAGCAAGCTACTTCTAGGATGCTTTACAAACACTAGTGTCAGGTTTCAGGCCACAGTGAACATGCGTTTGTGCATCCATAGTCTTCCATGTTGTTGGCTCACGTGAATCTAAAACTGTAAATAATTATTGAAACTGTCGAACTTGATCTTGGACATAAATAATGATATCTCAAGAGATACGATCTTCATGTGTGATATTATCGTGTGCTGTACAAAAATAACATGTTCCATAATCATCATCTTTGGCGTGCTCCTCTCGCGAGCGCTGTCATTTCCACGACGTTCAGCCATCCGTCTAGATTCTGGGCTCCTATCCAGGTCATGAGCAATCCAAAGTTCAGTAGATTCGGGTCAGCTCTCACTGTTCTTGTCCGTGAACTTGCGATTTGAAATGAAGCGCCTAGGAAATCTTTGAAGAGCTCGAGTATGCTTAGATGTCCATCAGTATTTTAACTTAGCCAATTTTGAGAGAGATTTAACACAAACCGTCTGGTTCGCTTTTCTGGTAGAAATTTAGAGCAGATTGTATATAGACTAATACAAATCAATGCCTTTATAAATGAAATTATAATCGCCAATTTACATAGCACCAACTCAAGAGAAACTCACGTGAGCCACTCCCGAGTTAAAAACACAAAGGTATGGAAAAGAGGCAGTATGAGGCCAAGCAGGGGCGCCGTTAGGCGTACGCACTTACGCAAATGCGTACAGCGCTGAAAAGGCTAAGAAGTGAAAAATTGCAAATGAAAAAAGTGAAATCTCTATTGTGGGTATTGGCGCCCAAATACCTAGTCACGCCACTCAATATAATGTCAAGAATGATTTTAACCACCATATAGGTCTGTACTTGGCTGAGTAACTGTAATATGTAACTGTTCTTATGCATATTGTTGGCAATGATTTAAAAAAAATTAATCCCGGATGTTGAAGAATTAAAAAAACTAAAAAATTAATATTCTTAATATTCGTTGGCCAGTTTTAATATTCGTCAATATTAGTCAATTTCTAAAAATCTTAATATTCGTAATATTCGCATACTCGTTCTATGCCTCACTCCCTTCCAGGTGCACTAAATCACTTACTCAACATCATCACTCAGATTTCAGCCTGGATGACCGCTAACCTGCTATATCTTAACCGTTCAAAAACAGAATTCCTCATTATTGGCCTCCGCGAGCAATTAAACAAACTAGCCTATCCTCCGACCTTTGTCCAACAGATCTCACTTCTCCCCGTACCTTAGGCTACTGTTCTCTAGTAGGCCTATGAGAATTGTAGAAAAAAGACTGGGGGGTCAGTCATTGATCCACTTGGAGTTGTGGTGTGCAATGAAGACTTAATAATGGGGTATTAAGAAAGACTTAGGGATTTGTGGGCGCTGAGAAATTTTCGAAGATTGCATTTAGTGAATTAGTTGTAGTAGGCTAAGAAAACTATACTAACTTACTAAGCATAGTAGTGCAAACAACGTCAGTAACGTCATTATTTACAACAGGTCGTTTCCGATAATTTTTCAAAAAGGCCTATGAAAATCTATCGACTTAGATTATTTTCTAAGTCGACTTAGAAAATAATTAGAAAATAGTCTATCGACTTAGAAAATAGGCTAATTAGAAAATAGTCAATCGACTTAGAAAATAATTAGAAAATAGTCTATCGACTTAGAAAATATATAGAAAATATTCTATCGACTTAGAAAATAATTAGAAAATATGACTTAGAAAATAATTAGAAAATATGACTTAGAAAATAATTAGAAAATATGACTTAGAAAATAATTAGAAAATATGACTTAGAAAATAATTAGAAAATATCACTTAGAAAATAATTAGAAAATAAGACTTAGAAAATAATTAGAAAATATCACTTAGCAAATAATTAGAAAATATGACTTAGAAAGTAATGAGAAAATATGACTTAGAAAATAATTAGAAAATATGACTTAGAAAATAATTAGAAAATATGACTTAGAAAATAATTAGAAAATATGACTTAGAAAATAATTAGAAAATATCACTTAGAAAATAATTAGAAAATAGGCCTATCACTTAGAAAATAATTAGAAAATAAGACTTAGAAAATAATTAGAAAATATCACTTAGAAAATAATTAGAAAATATGACTTAGAAAATAATGAGAAAATATGACTTAGAAAATAATTAGAAAATATGACTTAGAAAATAATTAGAAAATATGACTTAGAAAATAATTAGAAAATATGACTTAGAAAATAATTAGAAAATAAGTCTATCGACTTAGAAAATAAGTCTATCGACTTAGAAAATTAGTCTATCGACATAGAAAATAAGTCTATCGACTTAGAAAACAAGTCTATCGACTTAGAAAATAATCTATCGACTTAGAAAATAATCTATCGACTTAGAAAATAATCTATCGACTTAGAAAATAATTAGAAAATATGACTTAGAAAATAATTAGAAAATATGACTTAGAAAATAATTAGAAAATAATTATGACTTAGAAAATAATTAGAAAATATGACTTAGAAAATAATTAGAAAATACGACTTAGAAAATAATTAGAAAATACGACTTAGAAAATAATTAGAAAATATGACTTAGAAAATAATTAAAAATATTACTTAGAAAATAATTAGAAAATATGACTTAGAAAATAATTAGAAAATAAGTCTATCGACTTAGAAAATAAGTCTATCGACTTAGAAAATTAGTCTATCGACTTAGAAAATAAGTCTATCGACTTAGAAAATAATCTATCGACTTAGAAAATAATCTATCGACTTAGAAAATAATCTATCGACTTAGAAAATAGTCTATCGACTTAGAAAATAATTAGAAAATATGACTTAGAAAATAATTAGAAAATATGACTTAGAAAATAATTAGAAAATATGACTTAGAAAATAATTAGAAAATATGACTTAGAAACTAATTAGAAAATACGACTTAGAAAATAATTAGAAAATATGACTTAGAAAATAATTAGAAAATATGACTTAGAAAATAATTAAAAAATATGACTTAGAAAATAATTAGAAAATATGACTTAAAAAAATAATTAGAAAATAATTATGACTTAGAAAATAATTAGAAAATAAGTCTATCGACTTAGAAAATAAGTCTATCGACTTAGAAAATTAGTCTATCGACTTAGAAAATAAGTCTATCGACTTAGAAAATAAGAATCTATCGACTTAGAAAATAAGTCTATCGACTTAGAAAATAAGTCTATCGACTTAGAAAATAAGTCTATCGACTTAGAAAATTAGTCTATCGACTTAGAAAATAAGTCTATCGACTTAGAAAATAAGTCTATCGACTTAGAAAATAATCTATCGACTTAGAAAATAATTCTATCGACTTAGAAAATAATTAGAAAATATGACTTAGAAAATAATTAGAAAATATGACTTAGAAAATAATTAGAAAATAAGTCTATCGACTTAGAAAATAAGTCTATCGACTTAGAAAATAAGTCTATCGACTTAGAAAATAATCTATCGACTTAGAAAATAATCTATCGACTTAGAAAAGTCTATCGACTTAGAAAATAATTAGAAAATACGACTTAGAAAATAATTAGAAAATATGACTTAGAAAATAATTAGAAAATATGACTTAGAAAATAATTAAAAAATATTACTTAGAAAATAATTAGAAAATATGATTTAGAAAATAATTAGAAAATATGACTTAGAAAATAATTAGAAAATAAGTCTATCGACTTAGAAAATAAGTCTATCGACCTAGAAAATAAGTCTATCGACTTAGAAAATAAGTCTATCGACTTAGAAAATAAGTCTATCGACTTAGAAAATAATCTATCGACTTAGAAAATAATCTATCGACTTAGAAAATAGTCTATCGACTTAGAAAATAATTAGAAAACATGACTTATAAAATTATAAGAAAATATGACTTAGAAAAATAATTAGAAAATAAGTCTATCGACTTAGAAAATAAGTCTATCGACTTATAAAATTAGTCTATCGACTTAGAAAATAAGTCTATCGACTTAGAAAATAAGTCTATCGACTTAGAAAATAAGTCTATCGACTTAGAAAATAATCTATCGACTTAGAAAATAATATATCGACTTAGAAAAGTCTATCGACTTAGAAAATAATTAGAAAATATGACTTAGAAAATAATTAGAAAATACGACTTAGAAAATAATTAGAAAATACGACTTAGAAAATAATTAGAAAATATGACTTAGAAAATAATTAGAAAATATTACTTAGAAAATAATTAGAAAATATGACTTAGAAAATAATTAGAAAATATGACTTAGAAAATAATTAGAAAATAAGTCTATCGACTTAGAAAATAAGTCTATCGACTTAGAAAATAAGTCTATCGACTTAGAAAATAATCTATCGACTTAGAAAATAATCTATCGACTTAGAAAATAATCTATCGACTTAGAAAATAATCTACCGACTTATAAAATAATCTATCGATTTAGAAAATAATCTATCGACTAAAAAAATGAATCTATTGATATTATATGGTATAATGACATTATTTACTATTATAAAATATGATACCATCATATAATAATGAGTATAATCTACTGTTGAAATGATATGTGTACAAATATTATATTTGTACACCTAAATGGCTTTTCTCGAGTGCTATCTATCAAATTTCAAGATATCAAATTTCAAAATGTTGTGTTCCTTGAACATTAATTTTAGTAAAACTACATCGTTAGGCCCTACCTCATGGCTTCACGATTCGTTTGGATTGTGTACCATTTATAAACTATTTATGCTAATTATGTCTGGTCAGCAATATGTTTACCCTAAGGCTTATAGCGCTCTTAGAAATTGAACGTATTTTCTAGTTTTTATATTAAATTCAATAAGTGTCTGGTTTGCTAGTATTGTCTGCAGTCAAACGCGACTCAAACTACATCTTAGCAACGAGTGACATCTGGTTCCAACAAGCATTGAAGTGATGAAGCAATTTTGTTCAGATGACTGCTTAAAATTACAGTGTGGAAATTCAAAAAAGTTTTAAGTGAGGAGGGGCACATCCCCCTCCCCAAACCCCTCCCCTGCTCGGCGCTGCAGGCTACAGCGATCGTCCTTCGGACGCCCGTTCATCGTATCCCTCCACTGACCTTCGTCCCCGGGCCCCGGCCTACGTGTCCTCTCCGGGTTATTGTGCGTACACAGTTAAAATCCTGGCGGCGCCGCTGAGGCCAAGACGTTCATAACAGTGGTTGCTAGGCAACTTATTCCACAAACAAGGTCTTATTATAGCGAAGCTTCGATGCTGAACTATATATGGTCGGGTCATCTTGCGCGGCAGAATGAATAAATCTGCGGCCAATGATGTTAGGGATCAAGCTCCTTAAGGTATGATGGAACACAGCCACAAGACAATTAGGCATCAGACATATGAGCTATAGCTCAATACGTTTCTGCATACTAGGTAACCAGTATAGTTTCTGCAACATCAAAATGGATATATGCTCCAAATTGAGTAGGCCTATGCTAGATATTTGCAGCGCCGAATTTCTCCTTGCTAATGACATTAGCTATTTACTCCTGTAACAAGTTGATTCTTTGACAGCTTGGTTTCATGATTAAACAAATATTGATTGATTGATTGATTGATTGATTGATTGATTGATTGATTGATTGATTGATTGATTGGTTGGCTGGCTGGCTGGCTGGCTGGCTGGCTGGCTGACAGACTGACTGACAGACTGACTGACTGACTGACTGACTGACTGACTGACTGACTGACTGACTGACTGACTGACTGACTGACTGACTGATTGATTGGTTGATTGGTCATATGCAAATAAGCTGATCTGTATAATATGATATGTATATCATGTAGGAATGTTCTGACCTGTTCTGAAGTTGATGATGAGGTCTAGTAGGAAGACAGTGTCGGAGATGCTGTTGAAGACGATCCAGTGAGCGCTTAAGTCGTCGTTGAAGAAGGCGATGATCACCGGAAGAATGATGAGGTTAGCGAGCAGAAGCATCAACATGAAGATATCCCAGTAGAATCTATAGTATACATCAGAATGAAGATATCCCAGTAGAATCTATATCAGCATGAAGATATTCCATTAGAATCTACATCAGAATGAAGATATCCCAGTAGAATATATAATTATATAAATCAGAAGCATGAAGATATTCCAGTAGAATCTATATCAGCATGAAGATATCGAAGTAGAATATATATATCAGAATGAAGATATCGAAGTAGAATATATATATCAGAATGAAGATATTCCATTAGAATCTATATCAGCGTGAAGGTTTCCCAGTAGAATCTAAATCATCATGAAGATATTAAGTTAGACTCTACATAAGTATGAAGATATCCCAGTAGAATCTATATCAGCATGAAGATATTCCATCAGAATCTACATCAGCATAAAGATATTTCATTAGAATCATGTCAGCATAAAGTTATCTCACTAGAATCTACACCAATGTAAAGATATCTCATTAGAATCTACTTCAACATGAAGATATCACAGTAGAACCTACATCAATGTATTGTAGAGATATCTCATTAGAATCTACATCAACATAAAGATACCCCAGTAGAATCTACATGAGCATAAAGATACCCCAGTAGAATCTACATGAGCATAAAGATACCCCAGTAGGGTCTATATCCGCAGCCATTCACAGACTATAACACAGCGGAAGTTACGATCGGGCAACGACAAAAGCCTTCAGATAGACTCTTGAGAATATTAATTGAACTATTTATTTAGGGCAATCACTACCTTGGCCATTCTCATCGTTATCGTCATCACTATATTACTGTTATATCGTCGCATCTGCTTCACCTGTAAGGCTTTTATTGCGCTTCATAAGCCTTCATTCTAATCTGGCCCTGGTTAACATCGAGCCTCGTAATCGACTAGTAATTGTTTTCTTTGTCTGCACTTAACCTGGACCCTACGTCACACGACTGGCGGAAGTACAAAGATCAAAGGATCAACAAACTGGCCGACAAGAATTCCGGAAGCGTGATGGATCAATCACGGTTGGCGTAGGTTGCCGACGATAAATTAATGCGTGTGGTCTAAGAAACACAGCAGAGACTGTGTTTCTTAGACCACACGCATTCCGTCTCATTGCTTGTATGTGTGCATCTGTATTGCTCTGTCTAGTCGTACTATACGTGTCTGTTGGACAGAAACAATCTCTCTGCCTTTATAGAAACAGACAGACAGAATGACGGACAGACAGACAGCAAGGCAGACAGCCAGAAAGACAGACAGACAGCAAGGCAGACAGCCAGAAAGACAGACAGACAGCAAGGCAGACAGCCAGAAAGACAGACAGACAGCAAGGCAGGCCGATACACTGGGATACTGACAATTGTATTTCCTATCACTAAGTGACATTGCGCCTCTCAGAAAGAGACTCATCAGAAGCGACAGAGACAGAGAGACAGAGAGAAACAGAGAGAGACAAAGAGAGACAGAGAGAGACATCAGAAGCGACATACTTGCATACTGGTATACTGACTTGCGTATTGACTGACATACTCACTGATTTAATGACTGAACGTCCGACAGACCAACCGACCGACTGAATGCGTGCCTCACATACTTACTGACTGATTGACTGACTGACTGACATGACTGACTGACTGACTGACTGACTGACTGACTGACTGACTGACTGACTGACTGACTGACTGACTGACTGACCGACCGACTGAATGCGTGACTGACTGACTGACTGACTGATTGACTGACTAACTGACTGACTGACTGACTGACTGACTGACTGACTGACTGACTGACTGACTGACTGACTGACTGACTGATTGGCTGGCTGAATGGCTGGCTGACTGACTGACTGACTGACTGACTGACTGACTGACTGGCTGAACGACCGACCGACCGACTGACTGACTGACTGACTGACTGACTGGCTGGCTGGCTGGCTGACTGACTGACTGACTGGCTGAACGACCGACCGACCGACCGACTGACTGAAAGAAATTTACAAACAGACGAATAGGACACAGAAAGAAGTACGCTTGTTGCCAAAAGGCGCTTCTGACTTCTGACTTCTAAGCAACTCCTTGAGCGATTATCTCAATGCAAAACCTTAGCAGATGAACGAAGCGGACAAATGGTTTCCGTCGATGGCAGTTTCTTCGCTTGACAGTAATTAGCGCTGAACCGGAGCCAAGTATTACGAACGTCATTTGTACACATCTACTACGGTCAATTAAAACCGTCTGGAAGTGAACTTCTGCTGCCGTGCAAAAACTATGCGCGCGAGAATTGGCTCAACTAGACTGCGCTCACAAGTGAAGTCAGTTCTTCCTCTTCTTTTAGAAACCTTACTTGCTTAGCAGATAGGTAGGTATACAAAATAAAGGAGTAAGAAGCAAGCAAACAAGTAAATAAGTAACAGTGTATGCATGTATATATGTATATATACGTTCGAATATATAAGATGTAGACTTAAAAATATAAATGTGTATGTACATATGTATGTATGCATGTATGAGCATATGTATGTATGTAAGTATGTATGTAACTGTGCATGAGCATATGTACGTATGCACAAGTGCATGCATGCATACAAACACAGTGATTGATATTGGTATGGTTTACTTTTTCTCCGAGGAATGCTTTGTGTGCACCGCTGTTCCTTTATCCGTCTGTTTGCCTGGTACCTCGTAATGAACTCTTTTGTCGGTCGGTGGTTGGTCTTGGGTGTGTGGTTTTCGTGGGTGGGTTTGGGTGGTATATGTATAATGTATAACTATCCACGTACTTCTTTCGGTTGATTGGTTGGTGTCTGTCTGTCGCGTTGCCTGAAGTCTCACTACGTATCTCTCCGTCTTTTCGTTCGTGTGTGCATGTATGTACGTACGTACGTACATACGCATGCATGTATGTGTGTACGTACATATATACTCTGTCTCTGTCTCTGTCTCTGTCTGTCTCTGTCTGTCTCTCTCTCTCTCTCTCTCTCTCTCCCTCTGTCTGTCTCTGTCTCTGTCTCTGTCTCTGTCTCTCTCTCTCTCTCTCTCTGTCTCCCTCTCTCTGACTCCATCAGTCTATACTTTTGTCTCGCGTTGTCATGTGCTTCGACGTGCATAATATCTAACGTCATGTCTGTCTGGGTCTATCCACCATTTCGTCGCTCGGCCCGTGTGCATCTCTCTCTGCGTATGGGTGTGTTTTCCTTTCTATTGTTACCCAATAAACAGACAGTTTAACTCTGAGGCAGAGGAGCTGCCGACATATTTACGTCCGACCAAATCGTTTTCCGTCGTCGCCATTCGATGCTAACCAGAGTCTTTTGTTTCTCGTCACGTAGAATTGCTTTTTCTCTCTCCACTCTGAATTTCCTTCAGGATGGCGTCCATCCAGCGGAAGGTCTTTACTTCCGGAATTGCTTCCACGTGATCTCGCCTTCATTGATTGGTCCCTCTTGGAAGTCTTTGCACATGAATGTACGACGTTTGTCAACAACAAAATGGAATTGGAATTGCCGTTGAAACGATCCTACTCTCATCGTAGTCTAAGAAAATGGCCAGTTAACACTGACGACGAGAGGGTAGGCTAACTAAAGGTGAATGGGAAACCAATAGAGCTTGTCATTGAAGTGTTAAGCACATACATGTAGTAAGAAAGTGAAAATAATAATACGACAAAGAAACGGTATCGTTGACCGAAAGTTCAACTGAAATACATTGCCTTTGAACTGTTGAACCAACCATGTAATGTAATGTAGTTGAACATTTATATATTGCCCCTGCAAGATATCTACTCAGAGGCGCTCTCTGTGCTATCCTATATGGTATCAAATGTAATTACGAACGAATGTATAATTACACAGGTTAGCAAAGCAATGCACCAGCTGAAAGAGCCATCAGTGGCGGGCCCATTGAGCACGCGGGTGTCAAGTACATGTAGGCTATAAAAAGAGATCCCGTTAAAACACACATTTTATGATGCAAAGGATTTGTTACGTAAACTCAGATCAGTTCACTCTGCCATAAAATCGGTTATTGCATGCTTTTAGCTATTGTTTTTTGTAATATAGCTATATTGGGTCAACATTCAACTGCAATAATATTATTTAATTACAATAACAATCAATGGCGCGATGCACTTATTAATACTTGTTCAATAATTTCTTGCACAGAGATCGTATCACGGAGTCTAAATAAATAGACTACCGTCAAAAACTGTCTTTCAATCGGCTAATCTGGGCAGTGTGGGCACATCATTAAGTTTATTCATTATTACATAGACGAGTAGAGTTTATCATGCACAGAGATGTTCTCAAGGCAGTGAATAGGTCGTATTTTTGTCTGACACAGTTGATAGCAAGACCTGTTATATTAGGTAGTATATAGAAGCACTACCGTAACGATGGCTATGTGCTGGTTACTATCACACAGTCCTTCCAGGTCTAGTGGAGGTTATAAAAATGCGTCAGCTTTAGTCTGTCCTCAAATACGTCGCTTGGATTGTGGCTAATTTGTCAACAGTTGAGCATATTTCTGGTTACATGGCAGAGCCATTGCATTGGTTGCCCGTAGTGGAGAGCCTTGCATTCAAGATGCCCCACATCTATACTGTGTCACATACATATTTCAGCGTCAGGCGAAAAAGGCGCTATATAAAATATCCAGATACGTACCTAGATACAAAAGCTAAAACAGCAATAGCTAGACTTTTCAAGCTGAAACTTTACAAATCCGCTATACAAAGTATCCAGATAAGTACATGTAGGCTAACTATAGATACAAAAGTTAACAAGCAATGGCTAGACTATTCAAGCTGAAACTTTTCAGTGAAGCTCCCGTTGCAAGCTTTGCAGCAGGATAACATGGACAGCTGAAAAAACTTCTTAAACGACGAGCGATTGAATAGTTTCGGAATATTTTAGCGGAGTATGGGGAAGGGGGACTACTGACGACGACTACAGTAAGTCTCCATACAGACGGCGCATTTGCACAGGTAATGCGCAACAGGGCATCCAATAGGGACCCTGCATTTACCAGCCATATGAAGCACAGGACCATTTCTGAGACGATTCTTTATTTCTGGGCGACAGACGTCGACTAAGTGGCGGCCTCTATTAGCAATATCATGCATAGCGTATGTGTTCCTCGGTTGTGTTTGTCTGAAGCAACTCTTCCCATCCGTTCTGCGCTGCATAAGTAGACCTAAGACCGCCGGCTCTTCTGATTGGGCGCCGTGTTACGTCAATGGAGATATAGTACAACTGCCTCCGGCGTCAGAGATCAACGACGGATTTACAAGCGATCAGCCGGCACTGCCTGGACGTTGCCCTCTGCTTGCGTTCATCAGAAGAGGAAGACAGTATAACACTATTAAGACAACAGTAGCGTCTTTCGTCGTCGTACATTAACACTGACTGCTTCTCTGTAATTTCCTCCGACCAAAGCCGCAGCCTTCTGCCGCCCTGTTATCATCATGGACCAACGCCGTCTGGGTTTAATTGCTCCAACGCCCGTCCGGATACACCTAAGTTACATGCATGCACTAAACGATTAGCTGGGTTTTTTATGGAGCCGACTATGTACTGGAAATCGTCAGCGTCTTATTAGGTCGTTTTGTGTTCTTTAATTTCTTTGTTACTTCTTCGGAACAGCAATGGGAATGCTTTGCAAGTTCTTACAACTCTACGCTACCAGATACGCTCTACGACAGTGCTGTCCAACCTTTTTGACACCGCGGGCCACAGAAAAGTAATTTTTGAAGCCGAGGGCCGCACCAGTCAACTCAAAAGCAGCAACTAATAGGCCATTTATTGAAAATTATTAACTGTATTATAATTAATTATGGAGTTATCATAATGAATGCGTCTTGGGAACTGGATTTTGTGTACACATTGTCAAATGATAAGCCAAGTTACGAACGAATAGCTATGCAAGTAGGCCAGTGACTGTCTTTTACTTCATTTTAACAGAAATTGCAAATATTTATCGAGCTGCGGCGGGCCACTTAGAATCTGCCCGCGATGCGGCCCGCGGGCCGCGGGTTGGACAGCACTGCTCTACGATCATAACTGGTGGTCTTCCTGCATCTATATCCGCCAGTGCCGGATTAAGGCATGAGCAAAATAAGCCATGGTTTAGGGCCGCGCAAGTTTTTGAGGGCCCCAAAATCCGGAGAAATTAAATCAAATTGTAACAATTGCCTAATTTTGTATAATTTAAAATAATTTAGTGCTTTACCGGTATCCTGACACGTTTTGCAGCGCTAGAAAGTTTTAATTACTACTTATAATGTTTTTTTCGATAATTGCAAAATGATTCGTTAACGGTAAGCAGGCAATGCATGTATTATTATTTAGCCTATAGGCCTATTTCATTAGAAAATAACATAGCGTATCATGCACGTTTAGAACTTTGTGTTCAGATACACCCGTACTTTGGTAAGTCTAATTGGCTTTGCTTTGGGATTAGGGCCCCCGGATGTCTTAACACGGTTTTTGGCTTAGGGCCCCCGGAAGTCTTAATCCGGCCCTGATATCCGCTCATTCTGCTGCCTAAAATCTTGTCTTTTCCCTCGGGGCTCATCGCACTGGGAGCGCCTCAGATTGGTTTCTTTGCACTGTAAGAGGCGCTTTATAAAGTTTCAAATACAATACAAGGCTAGTAAAATAATACTAAATAAGGCTAGAAAAATAATACTAAAATAAGGCTAGTAAAATAATACTAAATAAGGCTAGTAAAATAATACTAAATAAGGCTAGTAAAATAATACTAAATAAGGGCTAGTAAAATAATACTAATAAATGCAGCAACTCTGGACCTATACCCGCACTAACATCCGACTATTTTCAAATGAATGTAATGGACGATCTGTCATCGATAATATTGTCCCAGGACATCCGGGAACTGCCCAATGTAAAACTACTGCAGATGTCTATGAGCGATTATTTGAACGGGAACAAATATTTATGAATTAACCCTTTTGTTTTTCTTCTGATCATTCGGTTCTGTTTGTGTTAAGGGCCAGCTGCACTCTAAATTGCGAAAGCCTACATTAAAGCTAAGCGCAGGGCAGCAGTTTATTCGCGAGCGCTGCGTCGTATCAGAAAACGATGTCCAGTGGAGGTCCGAGTCTGGTTGTTAGAGAGACCACAGAAAGAGGAGGTGGAACAGCTGCTAAGGGGGGTTTCGATAAGGACGAGATTGCTTGGAAGGCGAAGTACCGAATGGATATGAGGTTCAGCATTCCTCGTTTCAAACCGATTTTCTTTATAAAGTTGCGTACTTGTCATCTTATTTCAATAAACGAAAGTTGTTGTTGATGATGATGATGATGATGATGATGATGATGATGATGATGATGATGATGATGATGATGATGATGATGATATATAGGAGGTCTTACTAAGCGGGACTTCGGTCCTTTCTGGGTTTCTGTCTGCCTTACCATAAGTTCATTTGAACACTGCATCTCAAAATGCGGCAGTTGGAAACAATAAATAAAATTGAAATTGAAATTTTCAATTGAAAACAATGCAAATAAATGAAATTTATATGTTTGTGCGTTCGCCTGTAGGCCTCCCTTCTGTATAGTTTGCATGTAGGCCTATGTTTAAACTCCTTAAACTGAGTCAGTTACACAGCTACGTTAGCAATGCTGTTAAGAAGTTTCTAAAAGTCGCTTTTTATATTTCTGTTTACATT
>JACEVL010000795.1:844651-874651 GCA_020284085.1 Aporrectodea caliginosa | reverse complement strand
AACTACTGAACTCTAAAGATGCTAAATCTTGGTACTGCCAAAACTGCTTAGAATCAGCATTGCCATTTAGCCATATTATTGATGGAGATGTTTTTAATACTTGCATTACTGAATCTGCCGATGTACCACTAGGTTTACATAATGCCAAGGAGAAGCCCAAACTTGCATTCTTCAATGACCACCAAGTGAATAGGCCATTAATAAATAACTCTGACCTAGATCCTGACGAGAACTATTATGTAGTTAGACCAATAGATCATGGCTATAACACTCCTTCTCAATTAACTCTAAAGCTAGGAACTGACCTGCAACTATGTTCATTCATGCATGTCAACACTAGAAGTATATCTCCTAAACTTGCAGATATACAGCTTCTATTGCACCAAATACCTGTTGGGATCATGGCTGTGACAGAAACATGGCTAGAGGAAACATCTATTGATACAGTACAGATTTCAGGATATAACTCTATACATAAACCTAGGGGAAAGGGCCGTGGGGGTGGTGTAGCCTTCTATGTAAAGAAAGAAATAGGCTTTCAAGAACTGGCTCCACTGAAGCACAATCCTTCACATGTTTCATATGAAAGTCTATTCATCACAGTTCCCCAGCAGAAGGGTACACAACTTACAGTAGGTGTTATTTATAGACCACCTGGACAAGCTATGCAATTGTTTAATGAAGAATTCAATGAACTATTATCTGAGCTAACTGTAACAAAAAAGGAAATAATTCTAATGGGTGATTTTAATATTGATTTGTTAAAACATAATGATCACGCACTGACAAACGACTTCCTTGACTGCATTTCATCTCATCACTTTCTGCCAGCAATACTGCAACCTACACGTATAACTGACACTACAGCTACACTAATTGACAACATATTTACAAATATATGGCCTAGAATTGTAAACTCTTCGATCATTGCAACTGATATCTCTGACCACTTGCCCATTATGGCCTGGTATCTTATGCAACCCACAAAGCAAGACAAACCAACAACATATACCACTAGAATCATAAATGAACAGTCAATAGACCAATTTAGAATGCTCCTATCGCAATTAGATTTCACTCCAGTCTCAGCCCTGTGTACTGAAAGAGACACCAACAAGGCATATGAAACCTTCCTTGACATGTTCACGAATGTATACAACTCAGCCTTCCCGCTCATACTGGTTAATAAACGGAGTCGTCAATCCTTTGACCACCCATGGATGACTAAAGGACTGCTGAAATCATGTAGGAAAAAAGCAAACTTGTATTTAAAATATATTAAACATCCAAACCTGACAACAAAAAATAAGTTCATTGTATATAGAAACAAATTCAAGACCACTAAAATTAAAGCTGAACGCAATTACTATGCTACTGAATTTGCAAAATATAGCAATGATATAAAAAAGACTTGGAATATCATAAAAACTATAGTTAACTCAAAGACTGACGACACCAGAATAGAAACACTGAAGATTAATGGACAAACAATTACCGACAATGAATTAATGGCAGAAAAATTTAATAATTATTTTACTGGAATTGCCCAAAATCTGTCTGACAAAATTCCTGAGTCTACTAGTTCCTTCATGGAACACTTGAAACCGCCACCACTTAATTCCTTTGCTGTAACTCCAACATCGCCAGAAGAGCTACTGGAGTTAAACCAAGCCCTGAAACTCACACATAGTCCTGGACCTGATCAACTGGATCCTAGCATAGTTAGTCCAAACCTGGCTCTTATAGCAGTCCCACTAGCTGACATAATAAACTGTTCCTTATTAACAGGGATAGTACCTGATGAAATGAAAAGATCAACAGTTACACCTATATTCAAACAGGGTAATAAAGAGGACCTAACGAATTATAGACCTATATCTATATTGCCCTATTTCTCGAAACTACTAGAAAAAGTTATGTACCAAAGACTATATAACTACATATCTAAAACAAATATTCTACACCCCTTGCAACATGGATTTAGGCCTGGCCATTCAACTTCAATGCCACTGATAAATATACAGGATAAGATAACTCAAGCCATTGATAAGAATGAATATTCTATAGGAATATTTCTAGATCTAAGCAAAGCATTTGACACCGTAGACCATAATATACTAATAAAAAAGCTGGAAAATTATGGAGTCCGGGGTATCCCTCTTTCTTGGTTTAAGGATTATCTTACTCATCGGCAACAGCAAGTCAAATGCAATGGCACAACATCAAGATTTAAATTAATCAAATTTGGAGTTCCTCAAGGATCTATACTGGGTCCCCTGTTGTTTTTGATATATATTAATGACCTTCCTAATACATCCTCTATCCTCAATTTTGTACTGTTTGCAGATGATTCCAATGTCTTCTTCTCACACAAATCTTATGATGAAGTATTTCGAATCCTTAACCAAGAACTCTTACTAGTGTCAGACTGGTTCAAAGCAAATAAACTATCTCTTAATTTGGCAAAAACTAATTATATTCTCTTCTGCTCTCATAGGAAATCAACCCCACAACAGAAAGGAAAAGTCCAAATAGACACTACTGACATCCCACAAGTAAAATCTGTAAAATTCTTAGGAGTCTACGTAGACCAACATCTTACCTGGAACATTCATATTGAGCAAATAGCACTAAAAATAGCCAAAAATATAGGAATAATAAAACGAATATCTTACCTGCTACCTACTAACATTATGCTCACCTTATACTATTCTATGATTTATCCATACATTGCCTATTGTAACATGATATGGGCATCAAACTACAATTCTCGACTCCACAGAATAAATGTTTTGCAAAAAAGAGTTGTTAGATTAATAGCTGGCTCCCCTATAATTCTCAGGGATGGGCAGTAATTTAATTGATGTAATTGAAATTACGTAATTTGAATTACAATTGTAATTGGTAATTTGTAATTTGTTGCTCTGGATCAATGTAATTTGTAATTTGTAATTGAATTACATTTTTTCATGTAATTTGTAATTTCAAATTACATCTGTAAAATCAAATTACTTTTGAAAAGAAAACTAGAGACTCCACAACCAGAGCAGTTTTGAAAGCATCTTTTCCTTATCTTGATAACTATCACTATAGTATCTCTAATATGAACGATAGCAACACTGAATTCTTTGAATGCTTTCACAAAATTGGAGCCAATGTCAGAAATGGTAGCTACAATTTTGTCATGTGTCAGACTGAGCGCCTCTGAGTAGTTTCCTTGAAGAGGCGCTACATAAATTCAAGTAATGAATGAATAGATGAGTTGCGCTACTCCATCACACGCTCAGTTGTCTTAGCATCCAACAAAACGTCTGCATGCTAAGACAACTGAGCGTCGATCAAATGTACATGCATCGATCCAGTGACAGGTTACTCCCATGTAGGCCTAACTAATGAATCTTCAGATATCTACGTAACTGTTAAGATGTTATTTATACAATTTAATTCTGCAATTCCTTCATGTGCTCTGGTACACAAACTCATTAAGCCTATAGTTTTGCAAGCCTGATTGTAAGGTCAAACACATGCCGATTATTGGACAAGTTGTTCGAACAGTTGCTACTTCTTAGAGAAAATTAAATAAACTGTTTCAAACAGTGTAATACAAATAACAGTGTAAATAAAGCATGTGTTTCCTGACTGAATTTCCTGATCCCAACTATGCATGTAATTTGTAATTTGATGTAATTGAAATTACGTAATTTGTAATTTGTAATTTAAAACAAATTTCTAAAGTAATTTGTAATTTGTAATTCAATTACATTTTCCAAAGTAATTTGTAATTTGTAATTCAATTACATTTTACTGTGTAATTTGCCCATCCCTGATAATTCTCACACTAAGCAATTATTCATGCAGCTCGGTATTCTAAAAATTGCACAAATCAAACAACTGCAGATCAATGAATTCATGCATAGATATACTTACAACACACTGCCTAGCTCCCATGCCAACTTCTATAGCCTAGCTTCGGACATTCACTCACATAATACAAGAATCTTAGCCTCATACAGAAGTGAATTTGCACGTACAAACACTCGTAAATTCTCGATCAGATGTGTCGGCCCAGTGGAATGGAACAGAATACCCCAAGACCTTCGCAGTATCTCAAATCTAAAGCTATTTAAACATAAGTTACGCCTATGGTTAACTCGTCAGAGCGATTAGTTGGGTTCTAACCCTTTATTCTGTTTATTTTTGCTTAGTTAAGGTTTAATACTTTGTACTAGTACGTTAAAAATTGTACATGTACTTTACTTATATCATGAATGCTCTGTACTAGATACATCTGGATAACCTCTGTTAACCATCTAGCAACTGACTGCGTATATAGGTGCCCTAACCAGCGGGACCCTGGTCCCTTCTGGGTTCCCTTTTGTTACCAACAGATTTTTCTTCTTTGTACAGCGAAATGTTACTTTGCCAATGTTTGGAACAATAAATTGATGGTTATGGTTATGGTTATGGTTATGCTTATAGAAATGAAGTGGCTAAAATATCGCACCCTCTACATCTCGTGGCTACGTTAAAAGACAGAGATTGCTTCTCTTTTCTTCTTTTGCAGAAGTTTTTCTTCTGTAAATTGGATCAAAAGGTCAGTACAGAAAAGTCTTGTTGGTTCTGCAAACGAAGCCAGTTTGCAAAAATCTTTATAGTCCTATTAGCTTTCAATATTTTACAGAAGTTTATGCATTTTTCCTGTTTATCTTTAGAAAACAGAAGATGTTTCATTCTCGATCTCTGCTAATGTTTTCCCTCAGGCGGCAGCTGATGCCATGAAAGAGGTTCACTCGTCTCTATGCCAAGTGGCTTCCCTTTCGTGTTACTGCTTCAAAAGTGCTCATTCGAAAGCAGTAACTTTACACATTTCGTATATGTAGCCTACGCACGTACGTATGTATGTACGCATGTATGTGTGCATTTATGGATGTATGCATGTATGTATGTAAGTATGTATGTACGTATGTATGTATGTAGGCCTATGTAGGTAGATTGGTAGGTCAGTAGATAAGTATGTACAAATATGCACAAACCACTCTATGCACAAATATCTTATTTTTTAATCGCCCTGTCTCTGTTGCTTGCTCTCCGTTCTTCTGTGTGTGCTGCGCATTGACTATTTTACGCTTGCATTTAACTTAATGGGTTTACGTTCAAAACCGCGATCACAAAACAGCGATCGTCAAAACCGCGATCACAAAATAGCGATGCACAAAACAGCGACTGCATAAAATAGCGATCATCAAAGCAGCGATTTCACCGATTTATTATAGAAAGTTTTAAATGTATCACGAAGTATAAATAATATTATAACAAATGTGTAATGTAAAATTTGAAGACTTAAACTATGTCCAATTCCACGAAAGTAGTCCAATAGACCCTATAGGTCGATTAGTGTAATCGCCGACGATGCTTTTTATTTTGACTGGAGTTTTTCTGTAGATTCTTCGAGATGGATTTGGTACTTGTCCTGCGATGTAGGCCTACTTAACTACACCATTTTAAGTTCAATTAAGTTCGCAATCAGGACCAATCAACGCTGTTATTTCCGCTCTCACTCCAACAACTTCAAATGATTTAGTAAAATAATAAACGCTAATTAAGTTCGCAATCAAGACCAATCAACGTACATTAAATAAGTCAATCTTCGAATTTAATCGCTGTTTTGATGATCGCTATTTTATGTAGTCGCTGTTTTGTGCATCGCTATTTTGTGATCGCGGTTTTGACGATCGCGGTTTTGTGATCGCGGTTTTGTGAACGCGGTTTTGAACGTAGACCATTTAATGCTCACGTAACTATTCTCTTTCCAGATCAAATCATGAAACGTTTTGAGTCATTGAGACGAGACTTTCCAGCAGCTGCTCTTTACATCTATACGTGCTTATAAATGTTCTGACAATTTCTTGCTCAATATTTGACGCCTCTCACATCAATGTTATACAGCATATTGTAGATACATAGTTTCCAAGTTCTTTTCGTGGCAATGTATATATATATATATATATATATCATATTGAGGCTTGGAGAATCGAACTCTTGCTTTGAGTTCAGTCGATCTCTCATTGTTTTCTCTCCTCTTAAAGGTCGCAGGAATGCTTTTGTAAAGGCGTAAACGATCGATAGATAGGCTCTATATATAGAAACGATTAAATCTTGACGAATGCTGTCCGCAACAAATTATAATTCAACGAAACAAAGTCACGGCTGATGCAGATGTAGTCTACAGTTACTGTAGAAGTCCAGTTCCTACTGAGACGGATAATCGCAAGACAATTCGACCAACGAAAGTCTAGTCTGAAGGAAATTTCGGAAATTCAGATGTTGAGCTTCAATAAATTTAGATCAGAAGAGATTAACCTTAATTTAATCAATTAATTTAATCGTGGAGCAATAAGCAGAACAGATGTTACTTCTATAAGTAACCAATGTAAAAAAAACCAATAAGTTTTCTGACGGGATTGAGCTATGAGCGCTTCTGAGTGATTGTCTTGAAGAGGCGCTATATAAATACTCCGAATCAATGAATGAATGTTCGAGCCATCAGTAATTTAGGCAATAAGCATGCCATATGTGGTCTGAGTAGGCCTACCAGAGGAAATGGTAATTGCGCCTGGAGAGATCTACTTGCGCCTCAATAAGTTTGAAAGACTTACGATACCATGCACAGCAAGTCGGGGTGGCAATCGAATTTGGACAATTAGACTACTTAAGTTGGACGAACACAGTTCTTGAGATCAAACCTTTACCTTACTAGGCCTACAGTTTCACCGCTGACTCGTGAATTTCTTTACGCTGTTCTATCACATTAGAATCTCTCAGTAGTCAGTTTGAAATCCCTATCCGAACTGAACAAAGTTCATAAGCCTGTTGTCTACCAGTTGAGGTTGTGCATGACTGGCCTCTTGGGTCAAGGCCTCTTTGCCTCTGCGGATCGCAAATCGACAGTCGCCAATAGTTTGCTCAATCGATGGCAGTTCCTTAGGCATGTATTTTATAGCGTGTATGTTGACTGGGCTCTTCGTGTTTGCGGGACCTTGCCAGTTGTGACTCTTCTAGTCATCCGTTATTCGAGCTGTATTCGTTTTCGACTGACTGTCTAGTCATATTGACTCTAACATCATTTCGAATAGCACAGGGAGCGCCTCTGAGTTGGAATCTCGAAGGGGCGTTATATAACTTTATGGAATGAACGAATGAATTAATGTGTGTGTGTGTGTGTGTGTGTGTGTGTGTGTGTGCGTGCGTCTGCATATGCGTGTGCGTGTATATTGCAGGCGATTTTGGCACACCAAGCAACGTTAGATAGGCCCTATAATTCTCCGAATGAGCTAAGTAAACTTGAGTCGAGCTACAACAAACTGCAGAATCATAGACATCACGTCCTGGCAACCATGTTTGTTGCATGCATAACTTGCTCTACAAGTATATATGGAAATCAGGTCTGCAACTGCATGTATGATAATAATGAGGTGTGCCGTAAGCGATAATAATTTTGGAACAGGCCTTCTTAATCTGGAGCAAGATTATTAAGATTTCTGGCTGAAGGCAGAAAACCTATAATACTAGTTAAATATAAGCATAGCATGGTAAAACAAATGCGTGTGAACTTGCGCGGAAAAGGAAATGTGTTGACGAGGAAAATGCGCCGTCTGCCAATATTTCCATCAATAAACAGCTTCTCTGAGACTTTGTCTTTAACTGAGTTTATAGTCGTGAGTCTTTGTACTACGACATACGATTCTACCGCTCACCGTCCATCGCTGGGAGCGAAATGGTTGCTAAACCGTTTGACCTTCATTCTCTGGTGGCCAGAGTTCATTTACCGGAGCATCGTGTGAAATGATGATTCATTGTCAAAAATAGTTACAGGAGTAGTGTTGTAACTTCTGCTATTCGGCTTTAACGTGGGCGTTAATTAACATATGATGGGGCCTATGTAGCCTATTTATGTATGTGTGCGTGTATGTGTACATGACTTGTGTGCATCTATGAATGTGTGTCTATGTATGTATGCATGCATATACGTACCTATCTGGGTACAGTTTTCATATAGTTCTCTCTGTCTCTGTCTCGTCTCTGTCTCTGTCTCGCCTGTCCCTGACCCTGTCCCTGTCCCTGTCCCTATCCCTGACCCTGTCCCTGTCCCTGTTTCTGTCCCTGTTTCTGTCCCTGTCTCAGTCTCGGTCTCTGTCTCTCTCTGTCTCTGTCTGTCTGTCTGTCTGTCTGTCTGTCTGTCTGTCTGTCTGTCTGTCTGTCTGTCTCTCTCTCTCTCTCTCTCGCCATTGCTTCACAATTAGACATTTAATTTCTGACGCATGAAAAATGCTATTCTTTCGAAAAAATAGTGTACGTGAGGTAAGGCATAGCTAATCCGACATTTACAAACTCCCGCCTGTGCTACGACAAATATCCGATCCATCCCACGAACTCACCTAAACCTCACCTCTTGCTATCTCCACAAGTCTGCCACTCAAAACTGAAAACACTGCTTTTCACAAATCCTAACCCGATTCCCCACACCTCCCTCGCCGTTTCAACTCTAAACATCATCCACCTTAGCCGTCTGACTGTCTGTCTGCCTGCCTGACTCTCCGGATCTTGACCTCTGCCTATCGATTCTGTTTTGATAAATCTCCAGTGAATAAGCTAGTTCCCGCGACTTCGCTTTCGTGGGCGCTCTAGAAATATCGAGTTTACGATTACGATTACGATTTAGTGTTCAGAGTCATGATATTGTGTGTACATGATTCTAACATTGATCTGGAAGACATTCTTAACTACACTACAATTAGTCAACCTACACGTTAAACATCCCGGTATACTTATAGATTAGCTATAGTCGTATGCAAAATTTACAGCCTTGCAGCAATCATTTGCTTACAAGCTCTACTAGGTCGCTGTCTTTTTTAATAGACTGGCGTTACTAGGCAAGGCGTTCTGTTGGTAATTCGGTGCAAGCGAAACAAGCCTCTTTATCTGCTGACTTTGGGTAAGAAGGAGGAGGAGACGGACGGAGGAAGGGACAGGGAGTGAGATGGAGGAAGAGGGATGTAGATGTATAGGCAGAGAGAGGGATCGACGAAAAGGGAGACGGATATAGGAGAAGACAGGAGAGGATGGAAGGAGAGTGTCAGACGGAAATAGGGAGGGTGTGATGGTGCACGAGCCATGTGCGGCGCCAATTGTCACCGCCCGGGGGTGCCACTGCCGAAGTCAGGCACCTGCGGCTCAAGAGTTAAATTCATAAATGCAGAGATAACGCCACGCGGTTCGGACGCAGTCGCCATGGAAACAAAGTGTTCCTTATCTTGGACTTACCGGAAATTACTGCACGGATGAATGACCCAGTTGCCGGCTGCTTTCTGGCGAAGCTTTTCCTTCTGAAGTGCGTTCTTGTTGCCGAACAGTTTCAGTGCCAGCTTATTATCGGAGACCTGAAAGAACGAGACAATCTGGTCCTTGAGGAAAGTACCTGCCGAGCTGCTCGAACGCTGGAACGCTTCGCAGCGGGACGCTCCGCGGCTGAGCTTTGCCAGGTCGTCGTCCACGTGGAAGCCAGTGTCTTTTCTCGACGGCTCGCAGCCGTTGATCGTCGTCGGGTCGTCAACGGGACTCGTTTCGGCGTCCATCTTTTCGTGGCAGACGGTGACGATGACGGAAGAGAGTCCGTTCTGGCTGTCCAACCGAGCTACCATCGCCTTCCCATTGACGCTGGTGGATGTAAGCGGCTGGAGACGGTCGGAGGTCGGCGGGGAAATGGCAGGAAGAGAGATATACGATGGAGGCGGACTGGGATGTCGCAGATGATCTGCAAACCCTGTAGAGGCAGAGTTGGATTCCTCTGACGCAGGGCCCTGCATGGTCACCGCTTGACGCGACCACCTAGAAGATGACAATGCTACCAGCTGCAGCAACGGGCACCTTTATCCAAGATGATGCGACTATTGGTGCGCTCCCAACTACGCCAAAACAAGCATCATTTATAATAGTCTCCATGTAAATATGTCCTGAAATCGCCGATAGCTAATCGCCCTTCTCAATCTTTTTCGATCGTAGTAAACTGCATGTGTTGTCATCCGTAGGCTGTACTAGAAAGAGCAAACATGATTTCGTTTCAAAATGAATAAATCACAAAATAAAAACAACTAGACGAACTATGCGACCTGTATCAACGAATAGGAGAGACGAGAGATGAGCGCTGGGCATTGTTTCGATCAAGAATACAGTACAGAGAATACAGAATCCAATGCCCAAGTCCTCCAAGTCTTCTATACGGTCGATCGACGGATATGATATAGCCCGATGTCCCTCTAGCGATGGGTTCCACAGGATGCGTCGCTAACCGGCGACCAGATGGCTCTGTTCCCCAGCGTTGTTAATAAACTCCATTGTCGTCGCTTTCCGAGTGCACAGCACCGATTAGCACCGTATCCACTTCCTCCTCCTCTCTATCTTCCGCACTCCGAAGCTACAGCGGCGTCGCGATTTTCGACTCGCCATCCCTGCTGCACGGCCTGCCCGCCAACCGCCGCGCGGCTGCCTGCCTGCCTCCCCTCAGAGGCCCGACTCTGTTCCCGCTGCTGCTGCTGCGGTTAGTACACGATCGACGGCGGTGCTGCGGATGATTTAACGGCGGCCGAGCGAAGCAGAACCGGCGGATCCAGCATCGGCGGCGGCGGCGGCGGCGGATGAGGCAGAGAAGGCTGAGCGATATCAGCGATCCGTGGTCCCTTGCTTGGTCCCTCCATCCGTCCGTCGCTATTCCGGCAATTAACCTCTGCAGTGAAGCGTGGGTTAGACAAACAGACAGACTGGCGCACGCAAGCTTCGACACACATACATATATAGATAAGGACATACACAAACAGACAGATACACGGATGGAGACGGAGGGAAGACAAGTCTCGCATGCGACACAAAAGCACGAACGGTGGACATATAGAAAAAGACAGATAGATTTAGAGATCGAATAAACGATAGTGAGCGAGAAATCTCGAGACACGGAGCGAGAGAGACAGACAGACAGACAGACAGAGAGACAGACAGGGAGAGAGCAAGAGAGACAGACAGAAACAGAAACAGAGACAGAGACAGAGAGACAGAGAGAGAGACAAATAGACAAATAGACAGACAAACAGACAACAGGCAGAGACAGACAGAGATACAGACAGACAGAGAGACAGGGAGAGCGCAAGAGAGAGAGACAGACAAAGACAAGAGAGAGAGACAGACAAAGACAAGAGAGAGAGACAGACAAAGACAAGAGAGAGAGACAGACAAAGACAAGAGAGAGACAGACAAAGACAAGAGAGAGAGACAAATAGACAAACAGACAGACAACAGGCAGAGACAGAGGCAGACAGACAGATACAGACAGACAGAGATAGAGATATGCGACTGGCAGAGAGGCGTGTATATCTTCGATTAGAGAAGGCGTCTTCTTCGAAGGGGGACTTCGTAGGAGGCAGCATCGCTGGCTGATATGATCGACAATGGCTGCCCACATCTATCTGACTCAAGAGACAGAAGACAGAATCGGAAGACGGCAGATATTCGAGTCTGTGGAGAGATAGAGGCTGGACGACCAGTCAACCGTGATTCTGCTTTTCTCTCCATAGATGAATCTGGCAAGTGCATTCTTAAGGTTCGCAATTCTAGAACCAGACACTATAGCATCCGTGAATCATTGTAGTTAGTCATACTACACCTCGATCGCCTCCTAACACTGCAGGACCATGAAAATAATTCAAAATCCACACCAAAATCCACTTCAGAATCCACGTCATGAATTCACGTCATCGGAAGCACTGACACTGTCGACTGGCTATAAAACAATACAATACAATACAACAAAATACAATACAATGCAGTCATGGGCGTCCGCAGAGGGAGCAATGGAGAGCATTTGCTCGTCCCTGGATTTTGCGCATATTTTACAAAAATAAAATCTTTTGATTGTTATGCAGTTTTAGCCTATACCTAAGATTATTACAACACGATTTTCAGTGCGAAAAACACTTAATTATTTAGGTAGGCCTAATTAGTCCTTGATCATTATTTTATATTGAAAGTTGTCACGTGTTCATGAATAGCTGTTCGATGCAAAAACGTCATTTTGTGCCACGATCTGTTGTGGCCTTCGGTACCTTCGTTAGTCCCCGCGTCAATTAGGCCTATTTAAAACTTTGCTCCCCCACTCTACAAAAATTCCTTCACTCCCATAAACACGGTGCAACTGATATTTGATGACTCCCTCTGTAATAGCTCAGGTATGCATCTTGAAACCAGGAAGAGAGAGCAAGAGAGAGAGAGAGAGAGAGAGAGAGAGAGAGAGAGAGAGAGTGAGTGAGTGAGTGAGTGAGTGAGTGAGTGAGTGAGTGAGTGAGTGAGTGAGTGAGTGAGTGAGTGAGACAGACAGACAGAGACAGACAGACAGAGAGAGAGAGAGAGAGAGCGACAGACAGACAGACAGACAGACACACACACACACAAACACACAGACAGAGACACAGAGATACAGAGACAGACGTACAGAGACAGATAGACAGACAGAGAGTCGTACAGAGACAGACAGACAGAGACATACACACAGAGACAGATGGAGACAGAGAAAGAGAGAGACTGTTCAAAAACGCAATGATGTCGATATACATGGGTTATTAGCGATTGTGCATCCGGGGGCAATCCAACAACAACCCCTATTTGGTTTTTGCGGGCCACCCTAATTATCCCCAAAGTGCGTGGCTATGTTGGGCATTGTCTCTGCTAGCACTGTAGAGTGTACATTTAAAACTGGGAATCCAAAATGGTCAAATAAGATGAGACACTGAACAGGTTTTTAACATCTGGGAAACTAAAGCAGACCTTCGGATCGACTGAATGCCTTGCGCTTTACGACGGTGGCACTAAAGAAGTTTTTCAGATTACATTGGATAGTTGAATTTAGGCCAATGGATTACAGATTATCTTGCATAGGCCTATAATTATGTCTGTTTGTGGGACCTATAATATTGTCGGCTGTTTCTCGCACATAAGCTGCATTTTTAATGGTGCTATATAAACCCGTAGTTTCCCGATCCGTTTGTTCTATGTGTTATGTTGGTAGTCATCGCCAACCTTTAATCTCCAATTATTGTTAATAATTGAGGTCATGACCCCATTACATGAACTAATTTGTAAGCTAGACCAGTCACATCAATCCACACCCTATACCTTTGTACTTTTACATCACTGCTGGTGTCCATACAAACACGAAAACATTTATAATCAGGATGATTGTTTTATAATAAGGAAGATTCATTCACGATTTCTTAAAACTTTCAGGTAAACCAAAGTATGGTTAGCAATTGAATAAAGGATATTCTTACTTACTTACTTACATATAGGCCTTATTATAGTTAGGAGCATGGTCCCTGAATCATCCCCAATGGACTTCATACCTACACCACTTATTGTCTCTTGTTCTGATGTTTTCTCCCACCTTATTGCACATGCGTTATAAATTTATTTAACAATAATAACATACTGTATATATTACATTGCCACATTATTATGTATCACTTATGTATATAAATATAATATATACATGCAAATGCATTCACTCCAGGGCGTCTGGTCGAATTAAAGGAAGAATATAAACTTAGAATGCTAAAAACTAAAAAAAATGAAGAACATGTATGTAGTTGTGTTACAAAAAGATCAATTCTTCAATTTTAACAAGTCTTGATGACTGATTGATGGACGAGTTATGTGTGTAGAAAGAGGACAGTCTATGACCCACAATCCATATTCTGTTACAAGATCACTCTTTTGAACACAAAGAAGCATCAAAGTTTTTAAAATAGTCTTTATTAAAAAAACATGCCTCTAAAAAGTAAAATTTCTATGAGAATCATAAAATGAAATTACCCAGCATAAAGTATCATGTGTTAAAGAGTATGCCTAAGCACAGATCTAAGCAAAGATCAATGTCAAGATAGGATATATAAGTATCACTTCTCTTAATTAATCACATTGCTTCCTTATATCTAATATCTATATCTAATCATATATAATGTAGATAGCATCAGTAAATAACAAGTACTGAAAGTCAGAGGGTACATTTTGTTAAATGACTCCCACATCAACTTGTAGAAATTTGCAACTTGCAAAAGTTAGATGTTTCTATATCACCAAAAGGACGTAAAAGAGCAGATAATCTCTGTGAACTGCCATAAATGCCAGCATATAAACTCAGCACCACAATTTAATCACAACTCATTTCACTATTATCTTTTGCATATCCTATATTTTCTAAATTTAGCAATACCTATTCACAATTATCCTAGAATTACATTGGTCCCGACACCTTTTTGCTGTTGGAGTCGAATGCTGTCCCCTTACAATGTTGACTCTGCTTCATATCACAGCTCAAACTAACCTCAACCTTAGTTCATTTAAAACATCTGGCTTTACTATATAAAGTCAATATATGAGCACAAATCATGCAATAATTACTTTAACAGGAGGCCATCATATAGCTTAGTTTGATTAAGGTTAGAAGATATAAACTGGTTACAGAATCAATGTCTGACTCCCAACAATGGATGGAACCCTATTGTTCGCCCAAGTTGGCAAGTTGCCGACTTCTTTCAATGCTCTGCACCATAAAGTTGGCCCGTGCAGCTTCGTACTTATCCAGAAGTGGAATGTGGAAGCAGCCGAACTTCTCAGTGAAATCGATCACTTCGATAAGGCGGATCTGGAGTTTCACGCATCCACTGAATTTCTTGTCGGTGACATCAAGGTTGTAGAAGTCAATGCAAAACGAACCGAATTTTTCAAACTTCGGAATGCCAAAGCAGATCGGTGGCGGATTCTTGGCTACAGTAAATCAAACAGTGCAAACAGGAGTTAAAATAAAATGCAGTAAATACATATTTTATCCTAAATCACTCTCACATTGCTGAGTTCGTACTTTATCATTTACTTTTCAAAGTAACTGGTATATGATTAACGTTACCAACAAGAAACCAAAAATAGCAATATAACATTATAAGAAAAGAAACAATAGCAACTGTTCTTTAACAGACTGACTCATTAGTAACCAAACTTAAGACAATATACTACTGCATCATTAGAAATCTTAAAATTTTCATGCATATAAAATGCATATTGACACTTGTTCACAAAATAGACAATTCATGTGTGGCTTGATCTGGTGCATCATAAAAACTGCCAGCCTATTTTGGAACCTTCTCTTGCTATGACAAGGCCAGGACCACTTCTAAGTATTAAAGTACCTAAAGCGGCTTTATATAAATGCTCTGTCGTGTTACATTACAATCCAGTGACTAAACCCATGCTCTTAAAAAATTTCATATAGAAACTATACAGAAAGATGAATTCATGACTTTGTCATTCCAGTGGCTGTCTATGGGATTTAAACAGGTGCGTCTTACAAAATGACACAAATGCCAAATACCAACATTAATAACTCAAACTGTTTTCATCCACTGAATACCATATATAAACACCGTTTCTGTGTAACAATTGCTATAAAGCAGTGCTTCCCAAAGTGGTGGTCCGCAGACCAGTGCCGGTCTGCGAGCCCTCAGATGTCGGTCCGCAAAGTGAGTCAAGAAACTCGTCAAATTGTCTCGGAATCAAGAAATGGCAATTATATTTCCAAAAGTCACAAGAAAAACACTTATTAGGCAAGCACTTAAAAGGACAATAGAGTCATAGAATTGGGTAAACATGCATTTAAATCAATTTCAGTACATATTTGAGGAATTTATTTTAGGTGATCGAAAACGAGAAATAGTTAATAAAGCAGGCAGTGGGAAAATTCCTGCCGGTCTGTGACACAGAAATGTTTGGGAAGCACTACATAAAGGATGAGACAAGATGTATGAAAAGGCATTCAACCTGATACTGTAACGTTGAGGACTGTGTAGGAGTTGATAGTGAACGTCACTCGAAGACCATACTCCTCAGACAGATAGGTGAAATTGACACAAGCTAAAAGTAAAACAATTTATTACTGAGAATTTTAAAACAGTCAAATATTAGAATAGTAAGTAATCTAAATAAAAAAATTTAAAACAACTTTACTAGTCGAAAATTACAAATCTCAAAAGGATTTGCAGAAATTTCATTATTAAAGAAACTAAAGTTCACCAGATACAATTTGAAAGTTTCAACAATTAAACGAGTGCAATATGTGCTATGAAATCATTTTACTGTGAAGAAAAACCAATGCTAGTTAATTTCTTTAGACTGATGTCCAAGCCACTGAGCCAATTTACAAAGTGTTTAGCAGCTATTAGGGCAGTGCTCGATAGTGAAGAGGTTAGCATTCTGGAATGTCAATATAGAGGTCAGGCTTCATATCCCCACCAGGGCAGAAATTTGGTTTAAGATTTCTGCTCCACCAGCGCTCCTAGCCAACTCAGCTATAATGAGTACCTAGCTATAATGAGTACACTGTCATCTTCCCACCGATGGTGGGAAGGGGACTGCTCTTCTTCTTTTAACAGCTATTAGACACCCCATGAGTTACAGATGCATATTCTGCTAACAGCTCAAGTGAATTATTGAACAGAAGAGAAGACAATAATCCAGCGTTAAAGTAAAGCTCTAATGCCCCACACGAAATGCAGAGGAGCCGTTCATTTCCTGTTTTTGCCCTTGGGAAAATCTCAAATTCTTAAACACAAGGCCAGCAGAGATGGGTACGATTAGCTAGAACTGCTAATCGATTAGAATTAGAATTAGCTCCTGAAATTTGCTAATCGATTAGAATTAGAATTAGCAAAAGGTTTTAGCTAATCGATTAGAATTAGAATGAGCAGCAGCTAATCGATTAGCAATTAGAATTAGATTTCGATAATCGATAGTTCGATACATTATTTGCTTCATGAATTTGTCAAATTGTAATCAGAGCACAGCAAGTTACTACAGCAAGTTGTTGTAGCCTATTACAATACCTAAAGCTTTAGCCTATTATAATGCTTAAAGCTGTAGCCTATTACGTACAATGCCTAAAGCTGTAGCTTTACAATATCTGAAGCTGCACAACTGCTAAGTGTGAGAACAGTCCAAAAGCCAGCAAGCAATGCCACATCGGTCAATACATGCTGCAATTATTGACATTGCTACTGCATAAGTTCACTTGCATTTTGCAATTAGCATGTCTTGAATCAGTGCAACACTTAGCCTACAGCGCCTAGCGTTTACGATGTAGCCACAAAACTAAATACGCGTTCCATGGCAGCTGAGGTTGCAGGAATACAGTGATGCTGTAGATGAAGAACATGAAGGCACGCAAATCTTTCAGTGTTGCCTGAGCAGAATGGACAGATAACCATGAACAGATCATTGCAGGTTTGAAACAGCCTTCAGATAAATAAGTAAGTAAGGAATTCTTGAAAACTCAATATTAATAAATTCATTCTTAATGAATGCGTTCTCGGCTTAATTTTCACCCATCTAATCGATCAGCTAATCGATTTTCGATTAGAATTAGCTGAAAATTGCTAATCGATTAGAATTAGAATTAGCATCAGATGACAGCTAATCGATTAGAATTAGAATTAGCTGGTTGTCTAATCAATTAGCTAATCGATTAGCATCTAATCGATTAGTTACCCATCTCTGAAGGCCAGTGCATCCCAGGACTTTCTGTTTATTTCCCAACTTATGCTAGTTCCAACCAAATTTTGGTGCTTGATGAGAGCGAGAGACCTGTCCACGTACAACTTATTTAAGGTCATTACACAAGGTCTCAGTATGCTCAAACCTCCAATCTTTTAAACAAAGACCAATTTAACTCTTGATAATTTTCTCTTATGCTCGACTCCATTCTCTCTGAAGGCCTGGCTTAACATTCTGCACTATTAAAATCAGAGCTGCCTGCAGAAGTATTGATACTGAATTCGTTATGCCTTACTTACTCAAATCGTGAAATTTAATCTGTGGAATACTCAGATCCAGACAACATCCACAGTCTTTGCTGACACATGAACAGCCAGTTCTCTCGACAGTCATCGTCCTGTGAGGTGGATCACCATATCGCAAAACATGCTGGATTTCTTCCAAATCAGCATCTAATTACATTGAAACAACATCAGTTTTCATAAATAAAATGATTAAAACACATTTATATAACTGTTTATCATCCAGAGTTCGCAAATTATGTTAAAACAATGTGAAATATTTTGCAAAGAAACAATTTAATAAGATTCTAAGAGAAGATATACAATTTACACATTGTCCAAAATGCTTTAGTAACAATGACACAATATTAAGGCATCTAAACATTGTATTAATCCCAATTTATTTTAGAAAGTCGTTTTTCCAGAGTTAGATATCGCTTCATTAAGTTTACTTTGCAATTTAGTTCACTGGCTTAAAGTCCTTTGCAAGTTATTATTATAACTGTAATAGTACCATATATTTATATAGCACCTCTAAAAAATGTCAAGTGCTTTGTGCAAAGCTGTAAGGCTGAAAGGGTATGGCTTTATGCACTGTAAGAAAATTTAATATGGGCTCAGTTGAAATGGGCAAATTTCAAAAGTCTAAGCTCTTTCTATAAAGAGCCCAGTTGACAGAATGCCAGAAATGTCTACATTATCACATGTGAATAGGGCAGTAATTATTGTGTTTGATAAATGTTACTACCATTATAACACTGAATTTATATCACACAGTATTCAGTTTTTGCAATGAACGAACCTGATAAAACGATAACATTTGCCTCCGTGTGAAGCACAGCGAACAGGCCCAGAATAAGGCTGACAAAGATCAAACTTCTCTCCATTTTTGAAACAGCAAGTCTGAAATGCGTAAAAATAAATTAATAAACAACTACCTAATTCAAACAAGTTAGATAGGCATATAAAGTTCATCTACTAGGGCCTACTGCATATGGCCTGTTGATGTAAATGAGCAGTCTACCTGGCAAAGACCATCATACTTACATCATGTGAGATAAGAGCGTGCACGTGCAAGAGAGTGCAATTAACAACAGGATCATCACAATTATATAATAATAATAATCTTTTCTTTATTAAGCGCCTGACAAACGCACTGCGCTGTACATTTACATGTTATGCAATTTAAATCTTAACTACTAACAGAACAGACAGCCTGCAATACAACAGCGCTAATAGCAGCCTACAAAGCATATCCGCCCTACGGGGCTCGAACTCGGTACCTCTCGCTCTCTACGCCAGATGTTATCATATAGTATAGATCATAATGAAGCTCATATGACAATTTTCAAATACTGGACTTCATAAGTTTAACAGACGACGTTGCTGTGTTGCTATTTAATCTGCAAAAATGCTAAATACTCAGTCGTAACGTATATGCTTTGCTGTCTTAGTGATGTTACGATGGATCACAGGCAGAACAGGGTCTTAATCGGCGCGATGCATCAATGCTTAAAATAATTACATAAGGAAACAACTTCTAGGAGTAGTAGTTTCGGGTGCGGGCCGAATCCCCGAAACCCGAATCCCCGAAAGGCATTTCCCCCGGATCCCTGAAATAGATTTTCTAAGTCCGACCCGAAAGAATATAATTAACAAATAAACATTTGAATAGGCAGCATATCAATATACATCAAGGCCATGTCATGTTTACAATTTAACTCTGAATAGTTCGGCCGCTTTCTAGAAAACTGTTTTCGGGAAATCGGGCTTTGTCTGATTTCAGCGTTTTCTGGGTTTCGGGGATTCGGGCTGACCCCGTAGTTTCAGTTTAACGACACTGTGATAACAAAGACCATTAACGTCGCCCTACTCCTTCATCCAGGCTTCGGACTGGCACTGACAGAGTATGATTAGTGGCGGAGTTCAACTTCTAGGAAAATCTTTCATGTAATTAAGTAAGTAAAGTATGTGCTTTACTGAACCACCTGCAAACGCACTGCGGGAACATCGGATAAGAACAATCTAAGAGTGTTAAATCACAAAATAAATCATAATAAACAATAACAAAACAGATATCTATGGAGCTGTGAGAGTAAAGTAGGCCTAATTATTTACAACTGCCGTCGTGCTGACCAACAAACTAACTGGCTACTAATAATCAAATAAAATCTGAATCTAACATTTTCCTGAAACTGAAACCGTCAGACGCTGTAATAATTTAATATATTAAAAAACGTTTTATTTGTTTATATGTTTATATAAGTCACGCGCCTCACAGAAACATAACAAATTTCCCAAGGACCAAATTACATAGGGCTGGAAAGTATATTATGTAGCGTCATGTCACTTGTTGGCGCGTAGCCCTCTGGCGGACAGGAAGCTACAGCGTCTCGTTATCTATCAAATGCATTGAAGTTTAAGTTAATAATATTGCTGAAGAAAGGCATACTTAATATCGTGTAAAAATTGAAGCCGGGCTATATCTGAGGCAGGGAAGCATATAGGCCTACAGTAACTATTTGTCCGACTTTCCACTCCGCCAGAGAGTCAAATCTCTCATGAAATCATTATAAATAATCGAATCGGTTATTCTTAATTTCTTACACACAGGAGTTTTGACGTACATTCTAGCAAATGTAGCTAATTGGGTCAGTGCATAATTATTATGGAAATTAGGCCAAAGAACGCGCTCAATAAAAAAATTAAATAGGCCTACAGTAAGATATTTGTATTGACTTCATGAAACCTTCAAATTGGCTTCGTGGAGCATGATCAGTAAATTTACACCGTTAACAAAGATGTTAGAGCGTAGGCTAACTTCTGACATTCGTTTTATAGGCCTATTACAGTAGATGGCGCATCAAACCGACATTTCAACAGTAGGCTACGTAGGCCTAAGTCCTGTTAGCTAGATATAAGGCACGAAAATCCTTCTCAAGAAGTTTTGGTTAGTGACAAAAAGCGCAGTTGTTTAAATTATAGGATATATCCGGTTAGGCGGACAAATTGAAATACGAACATAGTTAGGCTAATAGGCTCTATGCTAATGGTCGCTATGATTTTAAAACAGTTTAAAATGAAACTTACCAGCAGTTGTAGGCTAACTCGGGACTTGCAGGTGTCGGTGATGTACGAACTAAGAATGTACCAGGAGATGAATATATACGGGAGTTGAGCAAACTACACCGGCCTACATTATGGTCTCTGGGCCAACGAACCCAGGTGGGTGGGGTGTCCGAAGCACCCGGATGTCTCCATCGTGTGACGTCGTTCGTCACTGCGCATGTCTCAGTAGACTAGGGCAAATAAGATCAGTCGCTGGTTCTCAGCAGCACTGGAGTGTTGGTCGTTGTGTTTGTTAGTGTATCACACGACTTGGGCACAGGAGGGTAATAGTGAAGTATCGGAGGGACTGGACAGAGGTATAGGAGGGTGCACGAGTGTAGAGTGATGGCCCCTCAATTATTCATCGCCTCATCTGAGTTTACCCTTTAGTCCAACCTCCGCAAGCATGTGTGTTCCTGGTCGACCTCGATCTGAACTTCTGGACATTGGGTTGACGGCCATTTCGCAGCGAAGTGACATGAGCGAATGAGCAGAAAGGACAAATGCAGGGAGAAGAACGGGCAGATAGCCAGAGGCAAAAATCTGTACAAAACTTTGGGGGGACATTTTATCGTTGCGTTTCGAATTCATGGATTCTAAAATGTTTAATAAAACCATGTAGCCTATAGGGCCTGCAGTGTAATTAAACCCGTTAATGTCGAAATGAACTTCTCAGCAGTTCTCACTGTTACCATACAGTCAGATCTAGGCTATAGACAAACGTGATAAAGACAATCTACAATCTAACGATATAACGCAGTTCTTGAATTTATTTCGGCATTCAGGCCATACTAAAGGTGTCTAACAAGGTTGTCTAACCTTTTAATATTTATCATAATAATATGGCTGTAAAACTGTAGGCCTAATATAATACATTCATGCAATAAAATATTAATATTATGGCTTCAAATCTGTTTTTCGTCAGGAAAACACGTTTGAAGCCAAACAACTTTCAGGAAAGATTATAATGTTATAGCCTCCTTTCCAGTGGCATCTAGCGGAGGACAAGATTGCTTTACACTACAACGTCTAACTCTAAAGGACGTTCTATAATTATATTCAGTGCAACAGACACGGTACCGGTATTCGTGGAGAATGCGGAAGTTCATGTTGCCATTGCAACGGATATAACATTGTGTGTCCCTGACCTCTGAACCGGCCTAAATCCCCGGATTCTACCCTTTCATCAAGACTGACTTATAGACGCAGTTTCTGTGCGGAACTGATTAACTTCGGAGGTCTACCATATGTAGGCTTACGCATAAATAAATAGGCCTACACACATATAGGCTACACATGGTGCCTGTGTGTAGGTGACTGCACATTTTCAGTAGCGCCTTTAAGAAACCTGTCGCTAGCCAACTGATGCCATTGTTCTAAAGAACGATGCATGTGTTCATGAAGCTGGGGAAAGTCTCATCTGGAAATATTTCATAGGCGCTACGTCTGCACCGGTAGGCTAAGTTATTGGTTTCATGGTAGCCTACATAACAGGTAGACTACTGATAGTTCTTCATCTTCCGAAGAAGCGTTGTAGGCCTAAAACTGCATTGGGCCTAAAGTCTAATTAATTGAGCGTCTGGATATTTTCATGGATATATTAGGCTACAATTTTTTAAGTTCTATAACATTTGTATTCACCTCTTCACCAGTCTAGTAAAGCCTAGTATAGATCTCGAGCGCGTTTCTTGGATAAGCTACAAATGCTTGCTCTATAAAACAATAATAAGCAAATAATTAGGCCTAAGGCCTATAGGAATGCGATAGAGATGTCGAGGAAATGTCCAGTGGTTCAGAGGTCAGGGACACACATGCCTACGGAGTAAACTTAGGGTAAACACCGATGAGGCGATGAATAAATGAGGTGCGATCACTGTCTAGTGTCTACACTCATGCAAGGCAGACGCCCCTCATGTAGGCCTACCCTCCTATACCTCAGGCCAGCCCCTCCGATACTTCACTATTACCATCCTCAGTCCAAGGCCCCAAGTCGTGTGATACCCTAACAAACACAACGACCAACAATGCTGATGAGAACCAGCAACTGAACATGTTTAAACATTTCACTGACACCGTAACAAAATATCGTAAGAGGCTATCCCAAAACTAAATAGAACGTGTAGTAGGAAGCGACAAGTCTTTGTTTGAATAGAGATGCAGGTCGTCTGTTAGAAATAGGAGAGTGCGATTGACACAAGACCCTCCCGTGTTCGTTTTGACACAATGTCCAATGGCTGTATCGTCCTTGACCTTGTATGTCTGCCCCGGTCGAGAGCCAGACTCGCAAAAGGAACAAGAGGTTAAGTAAAAAAGAGTTATATTTCCACAAGTTCTGGAGAAGTACCAATCCTGCATATAGAGCTAACTCCGCACTTTCGCTCCATCAGTTTTCCCTGTAAAGCTGACATCATGAACCAGCGTGAACATAGGCCTCTGCTTGATTGTCCTCTGCAGGGCATGCGTACAACATATCATTGTTTTCTACAGACGACACATGAGTTCAAATAATATTATATTCTCTGGCTGTTCTATCTAGTAGGCCTGTTATATTCGTCATATGACCACCTAAAAAGACAGCGTGGTCATATTGCGTTAACTTTATAATCGAATGCTTGTTTAGCAATGTCTAATCTTGTAATAATTAGTATATAATTATGATGGTTTATTTTTATTGCAAACCTGCATTGACCTAGAAACCCACCACTATAAAATAATATATATATGTATATAAATATATATATATGCATATAAATATATATATATGCATATATGTATGTGCATGTAGGCCTATATAGGAGCAGCACGTGTAGTGATCTCCTGACTACCAGATGGTTCGATGTACCTGTGACGCGCTAGGTGCACTCGATATAAGCCACTCATGTGATCCACGGTTGTGTTATACAGTAGAAGTCTATAGCTGTTGAAACTGTCGAACCTATAGCACTGCACTTCAGCATAAACACTGCTATAAATAGCATACACTTAGCAGACGTAAGCGTCTTGATACGTACATATACATACATACATGCATGCATAGGCTACATGTGCACATAGGCTACGTACGTACGTACACAATGCATACATGCATGCATTAATACATAGGCCTATAGGCCTATACAATATACATACACAAGTAGGTATTTCTACACAAGCTATTTGAAGGAAATTCTGAAAACTGTATGACTTAGGAGTGTATTAAGTGCGAGGCTCAACATAGAACGTGGTTCTTCGTATATTTTTTAAAGGGTTGACGAAGAATATTACATGGACCTGCAGAACATCACAATACTTGAAGCTGCATTGTTTCTTAAGAACATTAAAAGGATCAAAGAAGAGATCTCCATACATTGCCTCTCTAACTGTTTACAATACAATCTGTTAACGCAAAAAATAAATGCGCATTACGACCGAACTGTTTACCTGAACATTGGCCCAAACTTTGCAAATTGCCTATACATAAATACATTTCGCCTACTATATTAAGGATAGAAGGCTTAACCTATTTCCAAGCCAAATAGGAGAACTTAAATTCATTTCCTGAAGAAGGTAGGCCTATTCAGGTTGAACAAATGCATCGATATAATAATGACTTAACAACTATTATACATGCATAATATCATACACATTATAGGCTACATGTATATGAATGAATGTATATATATATATAATATATATATATGTGTGTATATCTATATATAATTGTACTATTATTGTTATTACGGATGTCTCATCAAACTACAGATAACATTATACAGATCTACACGCAAATGTATATATTATATATATTATCTATATATATATATATACGCATATAAGAACCTGAAGCAGAAGTAAGAGCTCAACTTCTGTTGTTTACATTTAGATGAACTAATAAGTACTTAAATGCACTCAATGGCATTCAGCGTTTTGTTTCTTCCAGCAGTCCGAGTTTAGGCATACCAGGCTTCATCGGCGTCACCACCTCCACCACCACCACCACCACCACCATCATCATCATCATCATCATCATTATCACCACCACCACCACCACACCGCCACCACCACCACCACCACCACCAACTTCGTTTTCGTAATCGTCATCATCATTCTATTAGGTTGCAAAATAGTAGTCTACACCACAACCATCATCATGCTTGTCGTCGTCGTCTCGTTTCTTTTAGCTTTCCATTATTTTCTTTGTCATCATCATCATAACCATAATTACAACCACCACCACCCACCACCACCACCACCACCACCACCACCACCACCACCACCACCACCACCACCACCACCACAATCATCATCATCGTATCAGCATCATCAATCTTTGTTGTAGTAATTTGAGCACCACTTATGAGTTTTCCCCAAGTGGCGCTGTATGAATGTCGGATTACAATTACAATTGCAAAAGTTTTCATCATTTTCTTGGTCTGGTTTCTATTAGCTTCGTTTTATTTTCCACTGTCACATGCTAAAATTCTAGCATCCAGGAACATTTCTGTTATGGTTGAAGAGAATGAGCTCGTATTTAATTCTAGAAATGGGTATTCGCCCATTGTCTTTTCAGGCCAATCTAGAAATGACATCAATCCACGTTTAGTTACGTTTTCCGCTCTCAACTGTAATAAAGGTCCCATGCTAAAATTCAGGAATGGGACCATACTCAAATGCATATATGACCTCACGCTGAAATTCATATAGGATATAACCTCGTGCTCGAATTGATAAATGATCCCGTGCTCAAATTTATAAATGACCACGTGTTAAAATTTAAAAAATACCTCTGCTTCAAATTCATGAATGACCCCGGGCTCAAATTCCTACTTGACCTCGTGATCAAATTCATAAATGACCTCGCGATCAAATTCATAAATGCTCAAAATTATAAATGACCTCGTGGTCAAATTCATAAATGCTCAAAATTATAAATGACCTCGTGCCACTCGTGGTCAAATTGGTAATGATCTCATGCTCGCATTCATTAATGACTCGTGCTCAAATTCATAAATAGCATCATGCTCAAAATGATAAATTACGTCATCCTCTCAAATTCATTATTGGCTCCATCCGATAGAATTCAGTGATGTCTCCATGACCACATGCCGAAGTGGGCCATCGTTTTAGTGGAGACTGCCCCTCGGCAATCCGAAGAAGCCTTATAGACTTGTGTTTTGAATTAAGAAAGGCATTCGACTGCGTTGTCTTTTGCCTCTTCCTTTCAAAACGACGCAGAAGCAGAGCCGCAGATTCTGTCAGACAAAAATGTGTCGACAACAAGGAAAAAGTCAAATATTATTCGATGCAGTCATAGGCTAGAGTTCTCGAGAAAGTTTTCATCGACAACAATTAGTATTCGGCGTTTGTTTAGGCACGAACCAACATGATGCGCAAGGTGTACACTCGGACGCCATGGCTATTAGCATAGCCGACATTGCTATCCGGCCAATTCACTCAAGCTTTCTTGGTTGGCTGCTCCAACAGCAATTTATTCCACTGCTGCTTTTACAGCAGCAGCAGCTGCTGTAATAGCTGCAGAAGCAGAAACTTCTGGTATAGCTCCTCTTGGTATAAGAAACTGTACTGGTGCTCTGTTCGTCTGTTCGCCTGTTCGCATGCGCTGGTTTTGCTCGGCGTCTGACCTGATATTTGTGAGCAGCCTACTACTGCAGGGCGTTAGGCCGTTCCGAGGCTTAAGTGGGCGCCGGTCTAGCGTTTCTAGCGGTGGTTATTTTGAGCACTTTGTAACACGATGAAGAATATGGCCATGCAAGAGATGCTAAGTAATTTATTATTATTATTACTCAGCTTCTGCAGCTCTTGCTGAGCAGTCACTGCAGCCCGCATTGGTCGGCTCCTGTGGCATTCAGGCGATGATGATGATGATGATTGCTGCGAGTTTCGCTAGACCGGATGGGGTCGTCGCTACCTCCTTGATCTGCTTGCAAGGTTTAAGGATTTGAGTCTTCAATGGCGAAAACAGCGCTGCGTTGAGTTAGCCAGAAAACAAGGTCGGTACAGTTGATTGTAAAGTTAGGAGGACATTCAGGGCAATCAGTTCAAATTAAAACCTGGTCCTACCTGTTAAAACCGGTCACTGACAGAGGACCACGTGCTGGTTTATACACATTGAACGATAAACGGAACCTTATTCTTGTTAACCCTATAGAGATCGACCCTAGTTACGTGCCATCGGTTGAAGACTTGTGCATTAGACACTGGCGCAATAGAAGCTGCTAATTACAATTATAGTAGATAATCTGAGCGGTAAAATCACTTAAAATGTGTCTGCACATGTGAGTGTTAACTTGTTTAGCCGTTCGCTCTGTACTGCGTGTCTGATATATGACACTCGTGGTTAAGCCTATAGGGGCCTAGGTAGGCCTACGTTGTCTGGCCTATTTAGTTGTTCGCCGGCCTTGGTGGATGCAGACGAAAGATCATCAGCAACATTTGCTGTGGAACTTCTGGAATTTCTTTCTCTTAATGCACATGTGGCTAGTCGCCGGTAAATTAAGTATGGCGTTGAAATATTACTAAATCAGTACGCTATAGGCTAAAACTACAACTCAAACAGATATCTGTGCAGACACGATGCATATAAAGTCATAAATAAAGAACAATGAATTTTTAAAATTCTTTGAAGATTATTTATATCCCCCTCCGGGTGGTTAATTAACTTAAAAGATATTTCGAATTTCTTTAGAATATAAACTGAACGGTGGCTAAAACTGTATCCGAAAAAGATTTACATGGGATGTAATATAGGACCTACAGATTCGAAGCAGCAATTTTCATGTTCAGCAATGTTCAGTCTACGTAACATAGTCAACCCATCAAGCGTACGAGGCCTCGTTCGGAAACTTGTTATCACGCGGGTTTATCCTGAACTGTGATGAAGGTTTAACCCGTTGGAGGTGAGGTGGGGTATGACACACCCCATAGCTATTCTACGCTGCGTTTTCTAGGGAAAAAGTGGAACCAGCTTGGATTATTTTTGTCTACCTTAGTGAATGTGAAATACGGACACTTTAGGTCAATTTCAGCTATTTTTGAACGCACATTTTTTTAATTCTGTTGCAAATTCAAGTGAAATTATAATTTTTCGTATACATATTGATTTTAATGAATTAAAAAAAGTAACGGCACAGTGTAGAAAAAATTGGTGATAATAGAAGATAGTGCAGATATAAGATATATCCTGTTTTGCATAGATGCAAAATTGTTCCATTATTACTGGTAGTATGTCACGTTCGAAAACGTTACATGTTTCAAGGGCCACGAAGATGCCATTGCAGAGGGCCGCTTTTGATTTCGAGCGCCACCGCGCTGGCCACTTCAATTATGATAGAAAAAAGTTATGTGCTCCCGATAATCACCAGTTTAACTGATAATTGGTTACAGAACAATAGTTTAGCTCACAATAAATGTTTTGTAGTTGATATTTTGACTTACAAGTAAAAATATGCATTGGGGTATGTCATACCCCACCTCACCTGAAACGTTCCAATGCTTCACCTCACCTCCAAAGGGTTAAATCAGAATTTCTGAATGTCGTTTCATTTTGGTCAGAGTCCTATTTTAGCTCTTTGTTGTTATTTATGCTTCTTTAGAGTGATAAAGGCGTTCATTATTATTAGACGCTCTGAATATGTCTGATGTTATGATGCTCCTGTGTACAATTTGCAGTATTGTACTTATTATTACTATCCTTTGCAGTAGAGTTCTTCATTGCCTGGCATTCGGTTTTAAGCTGTTAGAGTGAGCTACAGCAGTTGCCAGTTTCTTTTATGCACGTTGATAAGCCATGCAGGCTCCATATACATCAGGCTGTATAACGGCAGTGAAAACAGACGCCGCAAAAGATCATATGATACGTTGTACAAGCGAAAAAGTATTCGAATATCATTTCTCCTGCTTAGGCCTATCTAGCAGGAACTAGCAGTATCGTGTACGTTTCTGGCCTTGACGATAGGTATAGCCTAGCAATACGTGGAAATGTTCTAGTCAGTTATGCAGTGCTTCAAAAATCCACATATAGTGGACTAGATTTTAACTCTTAGAGATTGACCCCAAATGCATTTACTTATTACATAACCTGGGGTGAAATTCTTCTTATTTCTCTTCCATCAGTTTCCCGACGATGAGGCCCTTATGAAGCCTCTCCAGTGTTCTCTATTCCGTACTATGCTGCCGATCTTCGTTATGTCTGTACCCCTCTTCTGTAGGTGTTCTTGGATGTTGTCCATCCAGGTCTTCCGTTGCCTTCCCCTGCTCCTCTTTCCCTCCACGTGACCGTGTAGCGCCGCATTGTTAGAAACCACTTTCGGGTGAAATTACCCACCCTTAAAACACGTAAAACAATTGCAGAAAGTGTGGGCTATATTGCTGTATATTCAATATGCAAGACATACAAACAACAGTATGCAACTAAATAATCTCAGCTTAACGTGGCTTCTAACAGCGTTTGTAATACGTGTTAGAGTTTGCTTCCATAGTCATCCGTCATGTACATACTATGTGACAGATACATCATATTCGTGGTTATGTTCATTGAGAGACTTATAAGAATTTTCGTTGGTTTTCATCCGCAACATTACTCCTTGACCTTCTGTTCTTTCTTCCCTTACCACGCACGTGGCATATCATCGTCTCACCTTAAATGTGTTTGGACGTGGTTTCTTGGCAGAGCGAATAAAGCTCAAGCGGCGATCTCTGGACACTTGACTTTGCACTAGGCTGATCTGGTCTAAAACAATGGTAGTCGGAGTTGTCTTGCCTGATCTTTAGCTATAAATATCTTACCATGGAGTTATTCCGTGGGGCGGAGAGATGGTTGAATGGTAACACGAAGATCAGAAGGACGCGGGTTCGATACCCGCTAGCCCCATAAGGTTCACTCCATAGTTGTTAAAAACGGTAGAATCAAAATAAAAAACGGGAAAACGTCGTTTTATTGAAAAAAATAAAAAACGGAAAAAAACGAGAAAAA
>JACEVL010000795.1:782151-839651 GCA_020284085.1 Aporrectodea caliginosa | reverse complement strand
CTAATTGCGTGCAGGAAGGGCGTAACTATAGCACTTCTATGAGTCAAGAGCACGTGCCATCTCATGGGTTGGTAGGTATCTGAAGCTTTTGCCTAATTGGCAAAACCAACCCACAGTTCGTCAATGCTGAGCTGCTCAACTGCTGCTATGGCTAACACCAACACGTTAACTGTGCATATGATCACTTTACGATAGTCATGCATGTTTGGAGACATGCAGGAAAATCCTTGTATCAGCTTCCTCCTGAGTACAAGGAGCAAATCCATTTGTGTCCCTTGGCTGAGTACAGAGCACGTCCTTGTGGTGTGTGGTCATAATCTGTCTTTCTGTTTCTATTTCAAGTTTTCTTATTTGCAGACTCAAGAAATAAAACAACTTTGACTTGTTTTCGTCGTACCTAAGAAATTCCTGCCAGTTTCTAGGTAGAGCATTAGAAGATTCAATGTGCCGGTGGATTCCATTACGTTAATGTTTCATACTAATTTTGTCCAGTTTTCTCAAGGTTCCGCATTGTGTTGATCACTGTTGTATCAGCCAGATATTTGGTATCCAGGACAAGTAGGTCATTTATGTCATCGATGAATGGGTTTCCCATCTCCTCAATCACATTGCATGCTGACAGCCTTTACGTGGTTAAAGAATGTTACCTGCGTGCTTTTTGTCTGCTCTTGATGTCGAAGATCAGATCCATTTTCTGGTTTCTTTATCGATGCCTGGAACTCTTCGATCTTTGGTCCAGACACTATTCATCGTACGGTTGTAGGGCTTGTGGGTTCTGTGTGAGGCCTACAGCACCTCCGTCATCCTTCACACAGGCGTTGTTCCGCTCACGGGCTTAGTCTATGGCAATATTGGAGAATTCATGCCCCGTTTTCTTCACTGTGAAGTTGCCACGCAGAAATTCATTGTAGCCTACACAGCAGGATAGGTGTTTGCAAGTACTTCAATTGGAATCCTTACCCCTAAATATGTACGTTTAGACAACAAGGTCACGATTCCAAGTGAACTAGAAGTCGAGATATTGACACAGTTTCATTTTGGTCATTTCGGCCATTTTGGAAAATGGCTACCAATTTCGTGTAGATAAGTGTTTGCAATTAGTTCTATTGCAATTCCTGCTCCTAAATATGTATGTTTAGACACCAAGATCACAATTCTAAGTGTACCAGAAGCTGAAATATTGACAAAGTTATATTTTGGTCGGCCATTTTGGAAAATGGCTGCCAATTTCGTGTAGATAAGTGCTTGCAATTAGTTCTACTGGAATCCTTGCCCCTAACTATGTATGTTTAGACACCAAGATCACGATTATAAGTGAACTAGAAGCTGAGATATTGACAAAATTTTAGTTTGGTCGGCCATTTTGGAAAATGGCTGCCACATTCGTGTAGATAAGTGTTTGAAATTAGTTCTATTGCAATTCCTGCCCCTAAATATGTATGTTTAGACACCAAGATCATTATTCCAAGTGTACGAGAAGCTGAAATATTGACAAAGTTATATTTTGGTCGGCCATTTTTGAAAATGGCTGCCAGTTTCGTTTAGATAGGTGTTTACAATTAGTTCCGTTGAAATCACTGCCCCTAAATATGTATGTTTAGACACCAAAATCACGATTCTAAGTGAAGCAGAAGCTGAGATATTGAACAATATGTAATTTGGTCGGCCATTTTGAAAATGGCTGCCACAGCCGCTAGAGGGCCGTGAAAACTTGTGTCCCGGGCTTTTTGGACTCGTCTACCCATGTACTATCTGGAACCAAAGGGGCGCGTTGGTTGCCAGATGTGAAATATTTTTCAGCTACGGGACCCCACTATAAATGTTACTGCAGGCTTGAATTTGCAGCCGTTACAATGTATTTAAAAACCGCTATGGGGTACTTTTATCCTCCGCCTCTGGGTTGGGCTTTGAGGGTTAAACTCTTGGAAGCAAATGAAGCCTAGCAGTGAGAAACTGTATACAAGACTTGCTGAACGATATCGCGAACTAAAGCAAGCTGAGACATTTCTTACGCAGTTTCAGATAATGATTGAAAGACGCCCCAGGAAAGAAAGAGTTTCCCCGCAACTTAGAACGCATTTAGCATTGGCCTACAGTACGCAAAGCCCCTCCTATGCACCAGGCTGCGTGAAGCCAGCGCACTACAGCCAGCGAAGCAGACAAATCGTCTCTGACAATTGGAAGTATACTGCCTTCTTTCTGTAGAGTTTACCACTTAACACGTTCCTGTCTGTGTAATGTAGGCCTATGTCCGAAAATGACTCACTCCTAGGAGTAATAGGAGTATGTATGTTGTATGTATGTGTGTATGTATGTATGGATATGTGTGAATGAGTAATGTGCGTGCATGTATGAAGGTATGTATGTACCTATGTATATATGTGGGTATGCGTACATGTAGGTAGGTATAGACATATACTCAAGTACGTAGCCTCCGTATTATACGTATATATGTATGTATACATGTGTTAAAGTATGCATATATGTATGTATGTATTTGTGTATGTATTTTGTATAGTTGTATGGTATGATGTATGCAGACAATAATTATAATACCTTTTCAGTACCTGTATACATGTACGTTGTATTTATGATTCTCCGCGTTACGCAAATCAGTCTAAGAAAACTTTATCCGGCAGCATCTTCCTTATTACAGCTGTGAGCCCCAGCAGTTGTGGGCTAGGCAGGGCTGTTATTATGCAACAGTGTTTCCTAAAGAGATATTTCTACAATTGAATCCAGACTTTGTTGGACATTTCCTTGCTGAGCATCAAAACGTTTAGCCAAAAGGTGGTCTAATTAGACCAAAAAGGTCTAATTGAAAAGCGAGTGTTCCATCGGAGATGATGGATTAACTTACAATTATGTAACTCTTGAAGACAACGCTTGAAGACCATTTTTTTCGATCGTGGTTTCATTGCTGTTGGTCGGGAGTGCCTCTGATGAGTCGCTCTTGAAGTGGCGCTAAGTGGCCCTTACTAAGGGCTAAACTAATGACTGGGTTTTCCTCATCGGTCTCTTGCTCTTTAAAGACGTTTCGTTTTCCACGAGGTTTTTGTGCTGAGTGTGCCTCTGACTAGTTATTCTTCGAGAGGCGCTATATAAATCTACAGATACGATACGATATAAATTTGCCCGATAGCGCATTGGATAACATCTGGCACAGAGAGCGAGAGGTACCGAGTTCGAGCCCCCGTTGGGCGGATATGCTTTGTAGGCTGTTATTAGCGCCGTTGTATTGCAGGCTGTCTGTTCTGTTGGTAGTTAAGATTTAAATTGCATAACATGTGGGTGTACAGCGCAGTGCGTTTGTCAGGCGCTTCAATAAAGAAAATATTATAATTTTTATTATTATTATTATTATTATTATTATTATTATTATTATTATTATTATTATTATTATTATTATTATTATTATTATTATATAGGCCTACCATTTGCCATTACCAATATTTGACAGTGTTTCACTCATTCACTAAGTGCCGAAGTTGAAGGTACTCACTGCATTGGTGTTTACCTATAATTATTGTTAGCAAAAGTGTAGTAGCCTTTGTGTTGATTGCTTACTATTGCTGACGTACAGTGTAGGTGATTGAAAACAGGCGTTTGAGAGAGACTCTATGATCAGAAAGCTCATTTAAAGCGTAGTTTAAGACAGAAGTTTTGTGCAGTAAATTAAAATGAACAAAGACGCCTCGTGCATAGCCTGTCTTACGAAAGTTCCTTCTTTCCTCCTTTTTCAACCTACTCTTTCGTCATATTTTTCTAACCTTCCTCCTCCTGCTCTTACTCCGCCTCCTCCTCCTCTTCCTTCTCCTCTTCCTCCTACTTCTTCTACTCCTCCAGTAGGTGAATAGACGAGAGAGAGACAGAGACAGGCAGAGACAGAGACAGACAGAGACAAAGACAGAGACAGACAGAGAAAAAAGATGTCAAAACGTCATTATTACTGCATGAAGTCAGTCATTGCACTTTTCGAAGCACATTCATGCAATCTGCGCTCCTGTCTATGCATAGCCAGAGGCCCTATATATATTTGCCCACGTGTTGGGTCTCCACAGGCCTGCAGACAGCCTTTCCATGAAACGCGGTGGCTGGTCTTGTAGGCGGTTATCTGCGTTGCTGCAGCCTAACTTCGAGGAGATCTTAGTCAGCTGCGGTGTTTGCGTGCATTTGGTTTACCCTGAGACGGTTCCAGGCCATGCCAGGCCAGGCCGACGGGAAGGCGGAGGTAGTTGCGGATTCACATATACACAGAGCGATGCTGTAGGATGCGTTCAGTGTTTTCGAATGGCAACGAAGAAGGTTTGAACGAACGGGCAATGTATGCAGGCCGACTCTGTAAAGACTCTCGGATGTACATGGCATCTTTTGGTGTGTTGTCTGATGTAAGAAACTGTAGCCCGAGCTTATAAACATGCTCTTGGTTGGTTATCTACTTGTACGCATACCAAACTATAGTATACAAGGGTAGCGTGCGTGGTTTTGCTCTTGACATTGAGTACAGTTTTCGTAGCCATGGTCGGCTGCACGCTGCCATGTCTAGAACAATACGATTCTCTTTGTTCTTGCCCTTCCGTTTTGTATTGTCTAGTTTTCAGCGGCAATCTGTCGACTTTTCTTTACCTCGGTGTAGATGTTATATTCATCCGTCTATTACTCTTGGCAGACAGTTAAACGGTCCGATAGGGCGGGGCAGATCAGACATCTTGAAGGAATAGACTGATCGATTAGGCTATTGATTATTGATTATTGATTATCGATAAGGCTATTGTAAAATTTATAATTGATCTCAGCGATTTAGTTACATTTTAGGCGAGTTTGGCGGATATAAGTTCGCTTCATTGTGAGTTGAAACTCGTCTTCTTTGTTAGAGTAGGTCTACTGCGCAGAATCAGAAATGACTTGAATTGCAAGATTTGAGAAGTCTAAACAACAGATTGTTTTTATGACGGTCGTAAATAATTTATTCTAGCCTACATAAGTAAGTAAGTACGTAACTCTAATTGTAAGAGAGCATTTGATGTATACGATCTTGAGTCCTTGGGAAAAGTCATTGTGAATTTTTCATTTAGTACACTAGGTTCGTGGTCTTTAGTGACTGCGTACGAAGTTCATTTCTTTGTTCTGTATTTTGAAACTGACATTACGAAGAACCACGTACCTACAGTTCAATGGTTTTATAAACGTGGAGTACAATACAACACACAATACAACACACCACAATACAACTGGGGCGCGGTGGTGTAGGGGTATGTTCGGTGCCTTGCAGCTGGAGGGTTGCGGGTTCGGATCCACCTCAAAGTCGCCGCGTAGGGACCCTGGGCAAGTCCTTCACTCGCAATTGCTCATGCGCTTCGGCGTGAAACTCCGATTCAGCGTTCGCGCAGTAGTCGGGAGCGCCTCTGAATGGGAAATCTGGTTAGGGCGCTATAACAAGTGTTCAAATACAATACAATACAATACAATACAATACAATGGTTTGAGTTACTGTTGTCGTTTGACGGTATCGACCAATCGTATTCGTAAACTTCAAACGCTACAGCTAAGCGAAGGGCATCAGCTTATTCACGAGCGCTGTGTTGTGTCAAAGGGGTTGTACAGAGATGCCAAGGGAAGGTCTGAGTCCGGTTGCCAGAGAGATCAAAGAGAGAAGGTAGAAGAAATAGAGTTTGGAGGTATACAAGAGCTGAGCAGAAGAAGAAGAGTATGTAGAAGAGCAAAAATCTATCAGCGCCAGAATAGCACCTTTGAAGACGATCATAACCCATACATAACTAATGCACAGACAATCACGTTACACGCTTTAAAGATTAGAATCCTTTCATTAATTACTTATAAAGTCTATACTTCAAGATGTTGCATAATCGAAATGTTCTTTCTATTTCAGGTTGACGACTGCGTTGTATAACTAGATAGATGCCTTAACAGTGAGCGACGTTCAACCACGTACTTTCTTTTACGGTAGCTGTAGCAACTTAGAGTTTTCGTAGCAACTTAGTAATTACTCGAACAACTAAACAAAAACAACGACGACCTACACAACTGAGGACAGGCACCTATAGGCTTCCGTGGTCTCTGTCCTAGTTTAAGGCATTTCGAACCTGTTATGTTAACAGGAGGATACAAGCTAATCGACTTAGACAGTGGAGTTACTTTCGAAACACTTCGGATAAGACGATAAAAGTCATGAATTCGGCGAAGAGTGGTGCTGGAATGGATGCAGCAGCTGGCACAGGTCGCCTGGTACAAAATGGTGGCAGGAAAGACCTTCACCTTCAGATGACGACAGCTGATGCTGAGGTTGGACAGGTCGCTTCAGCAGATGACACGGGTCCTTTATCACCCAGCGGCTCATCGGAAGCGGTAAGTTACGGTTCAATGAGTTCGAAACAAATCCTCGTCTAATAATCTTATTGTGTGTTTCCTCGTTAACGACTAGCTGTGCGGTAACAAAGACCATTAGCGTCGCCCTCCTCCTTTATCCAGGCTTTTGACTGGCACTGTCAGAAAGCGAACAGTGGTGGAATTAATAATCTTATTACCCAACCTAACCGTTTAAAAACTCCATTTGTGTCTTTGACTTCGAAAGCGCTGTTTTCTCTAATGAGTAAAGCTTTCCAAAACAGTGTATCATGGCTTCGAGTTTATCCACATATGAAGCGAATACGAATGACTATCGATCTGAGGATTGTTATAGGCTACAGCAATGTTGGTCATTAGTCTGGAGAAGCTCAACCTAATTGAACCTATTTATTACCTAATTGAACCTATTTATTACCTAATTGAGCCTATCTATTACCTAACTCAGTCTCTTTATTTACATAATTGAACCTATTTATTACCTGAGTCTCTTTATTTACCTAATTGAGCCTATTTATTGCCTAACTGAGTCTCTTTATTTGCCTAATTGAGCCTATTTATTACCTAACTGAGTCTCTTTATTTACGGTACCTAATTGAGCGTATTTACTTACCTGATTGAGCCTATTTGCTTACCTAATTAAGCCTACTTATTTAGTCTTCGCATTGACTATGCGTTTAAGGTAAGTAGATCTGAATCTGAGGCGCGAGAAAGTGTGCTTGAACAACTTCTCCAGGGTCATTACATGGGGTCTATTTAGCAGGCTCGAAACCACAGACGTTGCATTACAGAGGAAGTGCAGTACCGAAGAGACTTTAGTACCTCACTTGATGAACATATGTAAATGCCTTTTGTAACCTATGCATAGACTATGCATAAGTACAGCAGAGTGCCGTTATGCAACTGGTATAATAAAGAATATACTCACTTACTTATAATGTGGCTTGAGACCTTGCAGTCTGTTTTTGCGTTGTAGACATCGGACTCACAGCCATTATCACCTGCAGATGCAGGTATGTTGGTCTTCTTTACCATCTTCTTTTCGGCCAAAACGAATCTCTTAATTTATGATTTATTGTCCGATAAATATAGCAGCTGTGCCAGTCATCTGCGCAAATTCGGCAGAGAGAAAAATGGAGATTCTTCCTCCGTGGTTCAGGGATTTCTCGTCGAAAACACATTTCTCCATATACTACGCTCCTGCTCATTTATCTCCAACCACAAATTGCACAACCTGTCTATCTTTGATCCTTCATATCAATTTGCGTGGAAGACATTTAACTGAGAAACAAGTGTCCTCGAACCATAGCTGGAAATTAATTTGTTTTATTATGAGGGTGAATGGAATGGGTAACACATATCGTTGGAATCCGTTCCCAAGGAGGGTGGTAGAAGGAATAGATAATGTAATGTAATGTAACAAAACATTTATAAAGCGCCACTTAAGAGTCTCTCAGAAGCGCTCAACACGTGGCCATCAAACAGTTGAAAAATGCGTCTTTAAGAGTTTAGAGAAAACCATATATATATATATAGCCGCATGCAGCACGCACAGACGGCGGAAGAGCGTTCCAGATCCGTGGCGCCGCATTCGAGAAGTCCCGACGAGCACAGGTGGTGAGTCCCGACGAGCACAGAAAAAGAAAAAGATGAAGGAAAGACAGCCGCTGAAAGACCAAGAACTATGCTGCTGGACTGGTTGATGGATACAGGAGCAATAAAAAGTTAAGGAAATAGCATAGAACAGACAGGATATGATAACAGCATAGAACAATATAATATATTGCAGCGTTGGATTCCTGGAGCTACATGCTTGAGGGCTGAACACTGAGAAGAGGAATTTGTGATTATATCGCTGATAAAATAATACTGTCTTTGAAGTCTTTCTATAATATTGTATCACTATTATAAATGCATGGTAACAAGTACTGCAAAAGTGGGTACATGTTTGCATATGTTTGTATGTAAAAGTAGCTTTTATAGACACTTCTATAGCGCCTTTAAGTGCGTCACTAAATTGTATTGTATTGTATTTGGCTATTTATAAAGCGCTTCTCACAGCAAAAGCCTTTCAGAAGCGCTCCCAGTGCGAGCAACCCGAGAGAAAAGGCAGGATTTTAGTTTCGAAAAAGATGAGGAGAGACTACCAGAAAGGATGGCAGAGCGAACCGGTGGAGGAAGTCCATTCCACAGAGAAGGACCTATGCAGGCGAAGGATCTGGATTGAGCCATTGCAGTCCTGACACGAGGAACAAAAAGGTCAAGCCGATTAGAGGATCGGAGAGGACGCAGCGAAGTGGCAGAGAGTGGGCGAAGCATGAGGTCGCAAAGGTACTTCGGAGCAAGACCCAGATGAGACTTAAGGACTAAAATAAGAACCTTGAATTGTATTCGGACAGATAGAGGGAGCCAGTGAAGTTCTTCAACCATGAATGTAGAGATGTGAGAGAATCGAGGAAGACGAGCAATCAGTCTAGCAGCAGCATTAAGTACTGACTGTAGAGGAGATAGCCGAACCTTAGGGAGACCAACAAGGAGAGAATTACAGTAGTCTATTCGAGAGCAGACGAAAGCGTGGACAATTGAGGTAAAGGTCGAGGAAGAAACAGATTTGCGAATAGCCCTGAGACGCCTTAGTTGGAAGTAGGAAGAGCGAGTAAGCATGGCAATGTGTTCAGTAAAAGTTAGAGAACTGTCTAGAGTGACACCCAGGTCTCGGACACTAGACGAAAAGGTAAAACGAGGAAACCTTTCAGAGAGTAATGCATAGTCAAGTTTTTGAGCTGCTGAGGAGTTCCAAACCAAATTAGCTGGGTTTTAGAAGAGTTTAAGGAAAGACGATTAGAAGACATCCAGAGATGAAGATCTTGGGAGAGAGCCTCAATTTGACTAGCGAGAAGGAGTTGAGCAGAAGGGGTCCATGGACACAAGCTTGGACATCATCAGCAAAAAGGTGGCCAGTCGCAGAGTGGTTAGGGAAAAGAGAGGGAATATTAGCTGTGTATAAAATGAATAAGAGCGGGCCTAGGACAGAACCCTGAGGAACACCCAAAATAACAGGGACCCACTGAGTCCTGGAGTCACCAGAGATGATCATTTGGGTGCGATCAGACAAGTAGGACCGAAGCCAAAGGAGAGGAGGACCCTTGAGTCCACAGGAGGTCTCAAGCCGTTGTAGTAGAATTTCATGGTCGACCATGTCAAAGGCTGCGGAGACGTCAAAGAGAGCCAAAAGAGTAACTTGAGACTTGTCAACAGCTGAATATATATCAGAAAGCAAGGAGAGTAGGGCTGTTTCTGTTGAGTGGTAAGCCCTGTAACCAGACTGGTGGGAGGGAAGGAGTCCCGAGTGCTCAAGATAGGGGAGAAGGCAGGATAGCGTGTGTACTTTAATAACGTAAGGTAGATTCATTTAGTAAGTCACGAGCCATGAGTCATTTTAGCCTAACTTATGCCGATAGTCTAGTGGTTTGAGCGCTTGACTGTTAATGGAGAGGTTAGGGATCAAGTGCCGACCAGTGCAGAAAGATATTTCGAAGTTACTTACTCCTTGCATTTCCTACCCAAGGCTTCCTCTCGTGAGTTAGGTCAAGGGATTGCTGCTCTTCAATGGTTACATTCAGCCGGATCTCAGATTCGGCACGGCACCACGGATTTGAGATACGCCACCTGAACCATGAGATCCGCCACCTAAATGTGTTCCTGTTACAATTTTCGACTTGCTCACGCATTTTATACTTATCCGAATAAGAAATAGTGAATATGTCGGTTATAAATAATTTATAACCGAAATATTAAACTTAAGCCTGCCTGGCGAATTATTCGCCAGGCAGGCTTAAGTTTAATATTTTGTGACGATTTGGAGATCCGTCATCTCAAGAAGAGCAATTTAACCACTGCTGCTCTTATTCTATAAAATAACTTCGTAATTTGTACTCTAAGCCTACTAAGGATAAAAAGAGCAGTCTTTAAAGCTAGCCCTGAGGTAGCCATGGGTATGAAATATTAGCAACTTCATTTTCTTAGTCTCGGCATATGAGGGTAGGTTGCCTGAGTCATGAGGCATGACTCGATCGCCGTCTGATCTTCCCAACGCTACTAAAACTGAACCAAAAACTGGGCTAACCTATAAATCTATGAACGTGAGTCATCGCTCGCTGGATCTGCTTCTAATTTCGGCTAACCGTGAAAAGCGTGCAGCATTCATAAAACATTTTTCTACTGGTCCAGTTGAGCTGATGGGGTGGTCCAAGAAACGCTTTAGGGCTCACCTGTTTGAAGACACACAACCTGTCTGTTGGCCTTTCGTTTTTAAGCTGTCTGCAACTAGTGATGAGTGTAAATAGCCAGAATTGCACTGCATTAGAGACTTAGGCTACTACTTAGAACTACACTACAAAATATGTTGCGTTACTTACATTTCGCTAGTACCCCGTCAGAACGGCCCAGGACAAATCGGCCCCGACAAAACGGCCCCGACAAATGGGCCCCGACAAAACGGCCCCGACAAAACGGCCCTCGTCAAAATGGCCTCGACAAAACAGCCCCGTCATATCGGCCCCCGTCAAATCGGCCCCCGTCATATCGGCCCCAGTCACATCGGCCCCTCACAAAATATTCCATGTCCCAAGTACTTTTAAGTTGGATTGATGAAAAGAATTCTTTGGCGTAAATAGAACTCGGATTGGTAAAACCGTAGTTTATGTTGCCAAATTATTTTATGTGGTCAGTTTAACATGGAAGTTGGATTGCTGAGAATAATTTTGGCATTAAAATGGAAGTTGGATTTATGAAAAATAATTCGTTGCGTAAATAGAATTTGGATTTATGATTGTTGTAATTGAAAGCATTTAAATAATTAAATACGCCAACCAGTTAGCATTAGACGATGTACACGCTCCTAGTCCATTGTCTAGCTGAACAGTCGCTTGAGGCCTCATTTCAGCATAGTTTGTCAGCGTAAGCTTAAAGGTACTTGGAACATTGGATATCTTGTATAGGGCCGATATGACTGGGGCCGATATAACTGGGGCCGATATGACTGGGGCCGATATGACTGGGGCCGATATGACGGGGCTGTTTTGTCGAGGCCATTTTGACGGGGGCTGTTTTGTCGGGGCCGTTTTGTCGGGGCCCATTTGTCGGGGCCGTTTTGTCGGGGCCGATTTGTCCTGGGCCGTTCTGACGGGTCACCCATTTCGCTATACCATGATAAATACTGTCCTACTGTTAGAGTAGACTAAGCTACATTGCATGATATTTCACATTGTTTGAAGAATATGCAAAACCTTAAAGACAATGTGCTGAAGCATCAAAAAGGCTAACTAAACTTCTCTGTGGTAGCCTATGTATAACTGTGTCTACTGTGCATAAGTGTGTACAGTGCATAAATGAAGAAGGAACTCCTACTATAGCTTACTTATGCCTCTACACCTGTATATAAATATACGTTTTGTGCAGACACTGCTCGCGGGAAGAATTTAGAACATTAGAAAGAGAGAACACTTAAAAATTCTGTGTGTTATGTCAGGTCGAAATGTTGCCGTCGACTACATGAAGACGAGATACCAGGGAGGAGAAAAGGTCAAAAAGGATCAGGTCGTTGTGCCGAAGGTCATCCGAGAACCAAGAAAACTCGATTTCCAATGGGACAAGTAAATATGCGCTAAATAAATAAAGTGATCTAGTGATTTAGGCTTTTCAGAGGTTTTTAAATTGGCATGAACGACCGACATGTTCAGTGAATACAGAACGTCTCAAGGTGGAGTTCTGATCGTAGGCTAATTATGTCATTCTCAGTAAGTCATATCAAATATTAGGAAGTAATATAATTTGTAAGAGGCACCTGGGTACCAAAGACTCAGTTGGGTGGGAATTGTACGCCTCTGCTCTCTGTATTGCCGCAATCCGCAGTTGCATGTACTTACTTACCAATTCCAGTTAAATGGCACTGTGTTGCTCTCTATATAAGTGTGCTTCGAATTATCCTAGCCTTAGCCCAGAGTGTTAGGCCTACCTATAGGGCCAAGGTTTTAAAACAAGCAGTAATTACGATGAAGGCCGCCTTCACAGTCCTTGGCTGGCATAGGGTAACCTGGCGGCTGCTTAGAATAGAAACACAGGCTGCCCTAAGACAAAGCCCCATCTTTCATATTAATTACACGCCCTTGACGTCTGAGACCACTACGTGACCAGACCAACCTTCAGTCTGACGTTAGTTTTAGCCTTGAACTAAGCCTACCATCAGCGCCTAGAGCTGCAGCAGCTACTGCAGCCGAAGGGATAACAGGAACGTGCCCACTGACTGCCTTCTCGGCATCTCCACACAGATCTGTCTGTATCGCCAACGACTAAGATTGGCGCCAACAACCATGGCAGAAAATGATCTTCAGCACCTGTAATTCGAAGCCTCGACTGTTCCTTTGCTCCCTCTTATTCAATAGTTCATTACGAGGATTTATATAGCGCCTCTTCAAAATTACCACTCAGGAGCGCTTCCTACCCATCCTCGGCTAATGTCTCCACGTTCCGAGGTATACTATAGTATCAGGAAATACTTTCATAACACTGGCCTATAAAAAACTGGGGCATGTTTTGCTCCCACCAAGGAAATCAACTACCTGTTCCCTACACCAACGATCTCATGGCAGGGTCTTGACTCTTATTGACAATAATATACGAGGAAAACATTTCTAGGAAGAATGCTGTACTCCTATTTATTTTGTAATTGTTTTGCGATGTCTTTACACCGGAGTGCGGCTCTTCTGCAACCGGTTTAATAAACACTATAAATACTTACTTAGCCTACTTTTAAACCGAAGCATTCTCGATAAGTAAATTGAGGTGCATGTGTCTGAACGCTTATATGCCGCCTTTTGTGAACCCTATAAAGGCGACAGGTTCTTAAATACCTGAAAAATGTTGTAGATAAGTAAGAGAGTTTGTGTCACTTAATTAAAAATAATTAACTTTTGTTTAGAGTCGTTGACGAGAAACTGAAGAAGAGCGAACAACCAAGTGGACCATACATCAGAGAACAGGATCTGGTAAGAAGAGGTTTACAACCAGGATCGATGATTTGTAGGTCTAATGTAAATGCAAAAGTAAATCTTCGAAATTTCCCAGCGCCACGCTAAAGCCGCGTCAGAGAAATTAGCTTAATCACGGGAGCTACATATCCAATCGAGTCCTCAATAGCCAGGATGCTTTGTCCTTTCCGGTGTCAGGTCAAAATCCGGGGAGGTCAAATCAAAATCCGGCTGCACCAACTTGGACCAAATTATTTGGAACTCTACTCAAAATTCGAATTGTCTAACTTGGTGCACAGTTTATGATTTGATCCGCAATTCAGATCCCAGATAAGATATATGCCAAATGAGATTGACTTACGATGGTGCAACTTGAATTAAAGGCGCTTTAATGAGTATGCCCCTTATATGAGACTATTTATAGTACCTAATATTAACTGAATAAAGGGATAGACCGACACACTAGCAAATAGATGTTAACCTCTACAATTGCAGGAAAGGACTACATAGGCCTAAACAACAACCAACAACAATTGCCTTTACATTAGCAAGTGATCTGCGTTCTGCAAGCTTTGTATATACAGTCTACACAATGTAAATATGTATTATGTATATAGTGAACCAATATAGTAGCAAAGAACTATTGGCCTAAACAACATAAACCAAACCAGCAAATCACCATTGGACTGAACAGAATAAGGTTATGCCTACATATACCAAATTATTTATGCCTTCATCTGGTACTACAAGCTCACCTTCAACCACATGCGATATGGCAGTAGACAATCTTATAACGCCTGTTCGGAGTTCTCAGCCAGATTTCGACATTTGAAGACATGGAACAGGTGTTTAAATGGACAAAAGCAGCCAGGTTCCCCAATTCCTAGAAGTGGCCCGCTAGATGCAAACGGAGCCATAGATAGAACAGTGTGGCACAGCCTTGCGCAAGCTTCTATACAGATTGTAGGCGACACGGAGTTCTTTTTGTAACAGAAGGTGCATGAAATTAATAAATCATGCCTGCGAAACAGCTAAGCTAAATCATGTGTACAACTGTACATGGTACTTGGTACATGGTACATTCTTCCCTAACAAATGAGAGAAACCGCGCTTAAGAGGCACATTGCAATTTGAGAACTATATACTTATTGGAACATCTTCGGGCAATTTATCGGAGCAATCATTGAAAAATACAACAGTTACTGTTGAGCAATATATCTTAGCAAAGGAGAAATATTGTAGCACTGCTATCGAACGTCTCGAAAATCGCAATAGATGGTCTTTGCAACATAGCTCTACAGTTAAGTGAACCTTTCTGCGTGTCTTAAGAAACTGATTTTCCAGTTCTGGAGAGACCATTATTATCACACATTTTCTGAGTTGCCCAATACCCTAAATGTATTATATTTCCATAATTTTACATATTTTATTTCAGAGTACAAATTGAATGTTGCTAACTCTATTGTCAATTTCTTTAAATAGGTTGAACAAATAGCATCTTTTTTCTTTTCTTTGAACAGATAGGGCTGATGTTGACCTGTGCAGGACTTGACTCTGGAAAGGCTCAGTACCTCAGCCTAGTCGAGTCCCAGGCTGAAGCCAAAGAATCTATTCCGGTTAACCGGGAACCGATCGAGAAGGTTGCCCCGCCGGAGATCACCAAGAAAGTCCGCAACATGTTCGAAACCGGTAAGCTGACGGACCTTCACGAGTCGTCGTCGAAGACACAGGACGAGACGTACGAGGTCCTACCCGGATCTGGGGTGTTCGAGAACGAACCAGTACGCATGGAAGGAGTTACACGAGAATCGGACTTCAACGAAGAAGGAGAGGGCGTTCAGCGGGGTACAACAAAAAGCTTGCTGGATCACTGGAAAACGAAGATGACCACAGATGAGGTTAAAGTGTCACCGAATCGCCCGATATTTGTTACAGAGACAGAAGGAAAGACAGTCGAGAGCACTCCAACTATCCGAGACGATGTCGTCCGAGAGGAAGATCTCGACTGGGACGCGGCCCACATCGAAAAGGGTCAGACCAAAAATCTGTTGAGCCAGTGGAGCAACATTGGATCGACGGAGTACAAGTCGCCAAAGAAGAAAATTAACATCGCCGACGCCGAGGGTAAGGTCCTCGAGAGCAGGCCGTTACGTCGGAATGACGTCATTCGCGAAGATGACGTCACTACCGAGGGTGAGTTAGTGCAGAAGGGGACCACGAGAGGTCTGATGAGTCAGTGGAGCGTGAAGGGAACCGAGGAGGTACGCACTGAACGAAAGCCGATCAGAATTGCTGAAGGAGACGGAAGAGTCTCTGAAAACGATCCCGTCAAACGGACGGACGTTGTCCGTGAAGAGGACTTCAACCTGGAGGGCGAGCAGGTGGAAAAGGGACTGACGAAAAATTTGCTGAGCCAGTGGAAGAGCAAGGACAAGGAAGTGTTCAGCATGGAAAAGCGAGCGATTAACCTGGCCGAAGCCGAGGGAAAGGTGTTGGAGAACGAACCGATTCAACGCTCGGATGTCACCCGAGAGGGGGACGTTGTCCTCGAGGGGGAACAGGTGCAGAAGGGTTCGACGCGGTCGCTGCTTAACCAGTGGCAAAACAAGCGAGAGGAATTCAAGAAGGATAAGACGCCGATTATTGTGGCCGAGGCTGACGGCAGTGTGGCTGAAAACGAACCGACGAGAAGGGACGACGTGGTGCGGGAAAACGACTCCGAAGCAGAGGGTGAGAGGATACAGCGCGGAACGACGAAGGCGTTGCTCAGCCAGTGGCAGAACAAGAGGGACGAATTCCGGAAGGAGAAGACACCCATCATCCTTGACGAAGCCCAAGGGTCGATTTCTGAGAACGATCCGATCAAGAGGACGGACGTAGTTCGCGAAGAGGACTTCCAGGCGGAAGGAGAAGTCGTTCAGAGGGGCACTACAAAGTCCCTTCTCACCCAGTGGAAGTTTAAGGGCAGCCAGGAGTTTGTGGCTGAAAGGAAGCCAATCGATATTGTGGCGGGGGAAGGAAGTGTGTCCGAAAATAAACCGGTCCAGCGCTCCGATGTTGTCCGCGAAGACGATATCACCCTGGAGGACGAACAAGTTCAGAAAGGTATGCTCAAGAGTTTGAGGGAACAGTGGAGGAAGAAAGGGTCCGAAGAATTCAAAATAGCCAAGAGGAATATCGTCATTCAAGAGGACGAAGGCAGAGTGGTCGAAAACGAACCGCAGGTACGAGACGACGTATTTCGTGAGAATGAACTGGATGCTGAAGTGCAGGTTCAAAAAGGCTTCACGAAATCCCTAATGGGCCAATGGAAGAGCAAAGGTTCGGAGGAATTCAAGTTACCAAAACGAGAAATCGTGATCGCGGAAGACGATGGAACGGTATCGGAAAATCAACCAAGCCCAAGAAGCGACGTCTTCCGCGAAAACGACAACAATTTTGAAACGGTGCAGGTTCAGAAGGGTCTCACGCGAAATCTGCTTGGTCAGTGGAAAAGCAAAGGCTCCGAAGAATTTAGAGCGAACAAAAGGGAAATAGTATTAGCCGAAGATGAAGGGACTGTTGCCGAGAACAATCCAGAGCAGCGTAGTGATATCGTGCGAGAAGGTGACTTCAACGAAGACGGAGAACAGATTCAGAAAGGCTACACTAAAAGTCTTCTTGGGCAGTGGAAGAACAAAGGCAATGAGGAATTCAAAGGGCCAAAAAGAGAAATAGTTTTGGCTGAAGATGAAGGAAAAATTGCAGAAAATGACCCTGTGCAAAGAAGCGACGTGACCAGAGAGTACAATGAAAACCTCGAAGGAGAGACAATTCAAAAAGGCTATACCAAAAATCTTCTTGGGCAATGGAAAAATAAAGGAAATGAAGAATTCAAGGCTCCCAAGAGAGAAATAATCCTGGCTGGCGATGAAGGTAAAATCTCAGAAAATGAACCTGTTCAAAGAACGGACGTGACCAGAGAGTATGATGCAAACACTGACGAAGATAAAATTCAAAAAGGTTACACAAAGAATCTCCTCGGACAGTGGAAAAATAAAGGTAATGAAGAATTCAAAGGGCCAAAAAGAGAAATCGTTTTGGCTGAAGATGAGGGGAAAATTGCAGAAAATGAACCTGTTCAAAGAACTGACGTTTTCAGAGAGTACGATGAAAACCTTGAAGGAGAGAAAATTCAAAGAGGCACCACAAAAAACCTACTTGGGCAGTGGAAGAACAAAGGCAACGAGGAATTCAAAGGGCCAAAAAGGGAAATAGTTTTGGCTGAAGATGAGGGAAAAATTGCAGAAAATGAACCTGTTCAAAGAACTGACGTGACCAGAGAGTACAATGAAAACCTTGAAGGAGAGAAAATTCAGAAAGGTTATACAAAGAGTCTACTGGGGCAGTGGAAAAATAAAGGTAATGAAGAATTTAAGGCACCAAAAAAGGAAATTGTTTTAGCTGAAGATGAGGGTAAAATTGCAGAAAATGAACCTGTACAAAGAAGTGACGTAACCAGAGAGTACAATGACAACATGGAAGGAGAGAAAATTCAGAAAGGTTATACAAAGAATCTCCTCGGACAGTGGAAAAACAAAGGCAATGAAGAATTTAAAGCACCAAAAAAGGAAATTGTTTTAGCTGAAGATGAAGGAAAAGTTGTGGAAAATCAGCCACTACAAAGAAATGACGTTGTTAGGGAATTTGATGAAAACCTTGAAGGAGAGAAAATCCAAAAAGGTTATACCAAAAGTCTACTTGGACAGTGGAAAAGTAAAGGCAATGAAGAATTCAAGGGGCCAAAGAGAGAAATAGCTTGGGCTGAAGATGAAGGCAAGATTGCAGAAAACGAACCTGTGCAGAGAAGTGACGTGACCAGAGAGTACGATGAGAATCTTGAAGAAGACAAAATTCAGAAAGGTTATACCAAAAATCTTCTCGGACAATGGAAGAACAAAGGCAATGAAGAATTCAAAGCGCCCAAGAGAGAAATCGTTTTGGCTGAAGATGAAGGAAAAATCGCAGAAAATGAACCTGTACAAAGAAGTGACGTTTTCAGAGAGTACGACGAAAACCTTGAAGGTGAGAAAATTCAAAGAGGCTCCACCAAAAATTTGCTTGGGCAGTGGAAGAACAAAGGCAATGAGGAATTCAGGTCGCAAAAAAGAGAAATAGTTTTGGCTGAAGATGAAGGTAAAATCGCAGAAAATGAACCTGTGCAAAGAAGTGACGTGACTAGAGAGTACGACGCAAACCTTGAAGGAGAGAAAATTCAAAAAGGTTATACTCAAAATCTGCTGGGACAATGGAAGAATAAAGGTAATGAAGAATTTAAAGCACCAAAGAAAGACATCGCATGGGCTGAAGATGAAGGAAAAATTGTAGAAAATCAGCCACTTCAAAGAGATGATGTTGTCAGAGAATACGATGCAGATCTTGAGGGAGAGAAAATTCAGAAAGGCTATACCAAAAATCTTCTTGGACAATGGAAAAATAAAGGAAATGAAGAATTTAAAGCACCAAAGAAAGAAATAGTTCTGGCCGAAGATGAAGGAAAAATTGCTGAAAATGAACCCGAGCAAAGAAGTGACGTGACCAGAGAGTATGACGCAAACATGGAAGAAGAGAAAATTCAAAAAGGTTATACAAAGAACCTACTAGGACAATGGAAAAATAAAGGCAATGAAGAATTTAAAGCACCAAAAAAGGAAATTGTTTTAGCTGAAGATGAAGGAAAAATTGTAGAAAATGAACCTGTACAAAGAAGTGACGTTTTCAGAGAGTACGATGAAAACCTTGAAGGAGAGAAAATTCAAAGAGGCACCACAAAAAACCTACTTGGACAGTGGAAAAGCAAAGGCAATGAAGAATTCAAGGGGCCAAAGAGAGAAATAGCTTGGGCTGAAGAGGAAGGCAAGATTGCAGAAAATGAACCTGTACAAAGAAGTGACGTGACCAGAGAGTATGATGAAAACCTTGAAGGAGAAAAAATTGAGAAAGGTCTTACCAGAAATCTTCTCGGACAGTGGAAAAACAAAGGCAATGAAGAATTCAAGGGGCCAAAGAGAGAAATAGCTTGGGCTGAAGAGGAAGGCAAGATTGCAGAAAATGAACCTGTGCAAAGAAGTGACGTGACCAGAGAGTATGATGAAAACCTTGAAGGAGAAAAAATTGAGAAAGGTCTTACCAGAAATCTTCTCGGACAGTGGAAAAACAAAGGCAATGAAGAATTTAAAGCGCCCAAGAGAGAAATAGTTTTGGCTGAAGATGAAGGTAAAATCGCAGAAAATGAACCTGTGCAAAGAAGTGATGTGACAAGAGAGTATGATGAAAACCTTGAAGGAGAGAAAATTCAAAGAGGCACCACAAAAAATTTGCTTGGACAATGGAAGAGCAAAGGTAATGAAGAATTTATAGCACCAAAGAAAGATATCGCTTGGGCTGAAGATGAAGGTAAAATTGCAGAAAATGAACCTGCGCAAAGAAGTGACGTTTTCAGAGAATTTGATATGAACATGGAAGGTGAACAAGTTCAAAGAGGCATGACAAAATCTTTGCTCGGACAATGGAAAAATAAAGGCAGTGAGGAATTTCAGGCTCCTAAGAGGGAAATAGTTTTGGCTGAGGATGCAGGAAGAATTGTCGAGAATGAACCCCTTCGTCGAGACGATGTTGTACGTGAGCTCGATGAAAACCTAGAGGGAGAAAGAATTCAGAGGGGCTCGACCAGAACCCTTCTAGGGGAGTGGAGAGACAAAGGCACTCGACAGTTTAGTCCAGCCAAGCGGGAAATTGTTCTGGCCGAAGACGAAGGCGTAGTTGCAGAAAATGATCCAGTTCAGAGAAGTGATGTTACGCGTGAGACAGACGACATCCTCAAGAGGGAACTTCCACAGAAAGGTCAGGCTCAGAACCTGAAGGTTCAGTGGATGTCGTCAAGAGAGGCAACGCCTAGAGAACGAACACCGGTTAACGTGATGGAAAACGAGAATGAGCCGAGCGTAGTGGAAAACGATCCAGTTCAGAGAAACGATGTTGTACGAGAGGGAGATAATTTCGAGGAGGTTTTCCTGAAGCGAGGTTTTGCCCGAGATCTTGCCGGCTACTGGCAGGACAGAAAAGAAGATGATCAACCGAAAGAACGTTTCCGGTTGGAGATGGACGTCAACAAAGATGAGGTCTCAGTTCACGAAAATGACCCCATCCAACTTCAAGGGGTCACCAGGTGTTCCGATGAACAAGACGAGGTCATGGGAAAGCGAGGTCTCATTCAGATGGTGGCCAAGCAATACCTTGAAACCGCTGATAGACCATCACCAAGATCTCGAGACCAGATAACAATGGACTTGGCGGATGGTCCAACTATCCTGGAAAATGAACCGGTTCCAGTTGGCTTGGATGTTGTGCGTTCAGATTACAGTTCCATTGACGATACATCGGTGACGGCAGGCCTCACGAAGAACATGCTAGAGCGCTGGAAGTACCAGAGTGTGGACAGCTCCTCTCCAAGGACCCCTTCTGGCCTGGTGGATGGAAAGCCAGCTTGGGTCGTTGAGATGGAAGAGGCCCCTGGGTCTGGAGTATTCGAGAATCAGCCACAGGTTCGCACGGATGTGACACGTGAGGTCGACTACGAACCGGAAATGATTCCAGTCAAGCAGACGAGGAACACGCGGAGGATGTGGAGCAGGATGGAACAGGAGGAAGAGGACTTGGCTGCCGCTGACAAAGAATTGGTTCGAGAGGTATAGATACTCTTGTTTCTCACATATTGTAGCGCTAAATAACATCGTGAAAATCGTCCTTACACCTTATTCATCATGGACTTGCATGGTCTTGTCGGGAACGCTTCTGAAGAGCTTTCTAAAGTGGCGTTATGCAAATTCTTACTACCATTACCATTACATGAATAATTATAATCACCATTGCATTTCGTAAAATCTGAAAAATGTTGCTGCAAACTAAAGCAAGATCTTTATAAGCCCCTCTTTAGCATTGCAGTTAAATTGTATAACTCTTTGCTGGCTGGCTGAAAGTAACAGAGGAAAGTTGTCGATGTTGTAAAATAATAGCATGAAGACCTTAGACTTAAGACTAAATGTGTATTTTTTTATGTTATGTTCGTAATGAATTTTATGGAAGCTTTCAGTTGATATTTATGAATGATCCCATAGGATCCACTAGATTACTAGAACGTGTGCAGTGTGGCTGGGTATACTGATTTGCAAAGCCTCAATAATAAGCCCCTATACGTACTTTGTCTCGGTTTAGTAATCAGGACTTCTGAAGTCCCACTCATTCTTTTCCTACAGTAGCTTTTTAAGGAATTTCAGTACATTTACTTACAGAAATGCATATTCATTCTCATTTCTCGATCTTGTGAATAAGCTGGTTCTCGTGGTTTCGTTTTTTCGGGGGCGCTGTAGAAATCTCGAGATTAAGAATGCAATTGCTGAGAGAGAGTCAATACCTTACATAGGCTACACCCAATTAAAATGAGAATTCTTTGACTTTATAAAGCGAACTAATATTTATTAGATAAAATTGGCAAATGCTAACTTTCATGAATTTGGTCGCTCTATCCAGCAAGTTTCAAGTTTCTTCGCATACTTCTTTACAATTATTATAGTCCAAGGGGCAGCTAGCCAAACTACGGAGAAGATTTAGTCATTGGAAACACATGATACGTGGACACCCCGTGAATATTGCTAGATATTCACAATTGCCTTCCTACAGGCAATAGCTATTCACGCTCTAATAATTGCTATTCGAACTGTAGGCCTACCTGTTCTAAAGATAATAGCTATTCATCCGGTACCTGTTCTACAGGCAATAGTAGCCTATGTTCAACTTATACTTGCTCTAATAGAAATAGCTAATCACCCTGTACCTACTCTAATAAAAATATCTATTCAACGTGCCCCTGCTCCAATGGCAAAGATTCTGATTTTTCGTAACGCAATCGATGTGATTGTATTTGCAGCTGGTGAGGTTCACTCCTCCAAGGGAACTGACGCCTCCTCCGCTAAACCAGGAGGATTTCAAGTCCTACCAGACGATCACTTTCTCATCTGGACCCAACACAACCGGACCAACGTCGCCCCCGTCGTCGCAACCTCAGCCAGGCTGGTGTCCATCCATCGTCGGAGGACCAAGGCACCAACCGCCACAGAATCATTCGAGGCACTCCGCCCCATCTCAAAAATCGACGTGGTCTGGCCCCCAACAGTCCAAGCGAGGCACTGGCGCCACCTATCGAATGCCATCGCCGCAGGGCGGCAACGCCGCCTACCGAAAGAATCAGCCAACGATGGGCGCAACGTACAACACAGTTCAACAACCAGAAACGACGATGAAATCGTCTGCGGTACTCGTTTTTCGACCATCATGAGCCTTGAATTGGACGATCACGTGACAAACCATCGTTTCGTTAAGTTTACATGCGTATTTGCAAGCCTGCGTCTTTTAAAGTCTGTTGTCGATGCAAATTATTTAAAATTTCTGTTTTATTATTTTTAACTGTAATTTATTATCTCGGCGTAAAATAAATAGCCTAGGCCTACTCTTTAAGTTTTCATCTATTTTGTGAATAAAATTAATTTTGATGTAATGAAAATCGTCGTCATCGTGTTCTCATCCACTAGCTGTTATTTTGTCGTTTTGGTTGTTTGCTTTTGCAGAAGAAAGAAAATCTCAAAATACAGAGAACTTTTTAGGGTCTTGTCAATGACTGTCTACTGTTTCAGCGTTAAACTGTTTGCTAAGTTGCGCTTTGTGATATTGAAATTTTGAAGCTAAAGAAACTTGAATAGTTGAATACATTTAGGCTTAGCCTAATCATTAGAAACTTTCAGCTAGGCCAAAACTTCTACGATGTATCGGTTATGGGGTCAAAGTGGGTCTTTCCATTATTTATAGCAAAATCGTGCAGTGGGATCACCCTATCACACAGAGTACGCATTATGTCATACCAATAATTATATCAACGCATAGCAGTCAAAATTGTATACCAAATATTCTGTTTGCCGACTGGATTGCCACAGTTTCGATATTCAAAGTTGTGCGATTTTAAGGATCTGTTGGCCTCTTTTTAACTGATCCGGGGCTGGAGAGTGACAAGTTTCCATGCATGACATCGAATCGCTCCCTAACTCAAATTCTGAAACCTCCCCGGCTTACAATTTATACAAAATGGTCAGAGGAAATTTTTGTTTAATACGCCGCATTACAGTAGGGCCAAAGTCACACTGAAGTATGTGCTACATAAAGTGCCACATTATTATTGCGACATTTCTAACATTCTTATCTGTAGAAGTCGAGCTGCGTTTTTGTTGTTGGTTGTTTATCATGTTGAACATGTTGCTATAGATGAATTAATAAGAACGCATGTTGATAACAAAGCTTCGAAAGGCCATAACAGCCTAATTTACGTCAGATCTGGACAGATAATAGTATTATAGGCCTACAGTAAATTAAGAATGTCCACTGTGCTACTGGTATCATACTCCTGCCTCTCCCTCTCTTCCTACGCCTCCTCCTCCTCCTTGTCCTGCTCCTCCTCCTCCTTTTACTCTTTCTCTCCACCTCCCCCTCTGGTCACCGCTAAGTGAAGAGACAGCACAATGAAACAGAAGTACCATTATTATTGCATAAAGTCACAGGCGATCTTTGAAGCAATCTCAGTGCATGTATGGACTCGTGCTAAAGCGTAGGCTGGACAAACATGTTATGCGCAGATTTGAGGCCGGCTGGCTAGAAAGGCCTTCCCTGAAATCTGGTCCAGCCCAGATCAAAGGCGGTGACAGTAATCTTTGTACTTTTCTCTCTTTCTTACTCTGTCTCTCTTTGTCTTAGCCTCTGACAGTGTCTTTGTCTCTGTCGTTTAATCTTTAGGCGTAGAAGTTAAATTGTCGGACGCAAGAGAAGGAGTGAGGTGGCTCTCGGAATACGACCTTCTTGAAATTCTGAAATAATGCGTAAGTTTATGCGATTCAATTAGATATTTTGATTCTAAGGTGGATTCAAGTTCGTGTCTTGGGCTATTCAGGCTAGTCTTATGTTGCATGGGTAACATAAAGAGAGGTAAGGATAGTTTGAATTAAAAGCTTTTCGAAAATGAGGAGACCTTGCTTACTCTCAAATGTGATCCCATTCAACCTGTTGGAGTAAGTTAATTAATGCAGTTAACTCTTGGTTACTTGGTGACTCAATAATAATAATAATAATAATAATAATGATAATAATAATAATAATAATAATAATAATAATAATAATAATAATAATAATAATAATAATAATAATAATAATAATAATAATAATAATAACCTAGAACCTTTATTTTAAGAACCATGAACCATGATTTTAAGAACTCTGATTTTATAATAATAATAATAATAATAATAATAATAATAATAATAATAATAATAATAATAATAACCTAGAACCTTTATTTTAAGAACCATGAACCATGATTTTAAGAACTCTGATTTTATAATAATAATAATAATAATAATAATAATAATAATAATAATAATAATAATAATAATAATAATAATAATAATAATAATAATAATAATAATAATAATAATATAATAATAATAATAATAATAATAATAATAATAATAATAATAATAATAACCTAGAACCTTTATTTTAAGAACCATGAACCATGATTTTAAGAACTCTGATTTTATAATAATAATAATAATAATAATAATAATAATAATAATAATAATAATAAAAAAAAAATTGTATGCTTTTAATACAATAGAACATTATTATTTTGTACCTCGTTTGTTATCAATCTCTAGTCTATAGGTGAAAAAGGTCTATAATTTTCTCAGACTATATGAGCATTAGTATTGTATAATTGTATTTAAAGATTTATAAAGCGCCTCTCACAGTGCACAGCAATCATGCAGAGGCGCTCCCAGTGCGAAAGTCCTCGAGAATAAAAAGAAGTTTTGAGGTAATGAAAAGATGTAGCAGGACCACCACATAGTATGGTGGTGCGAACAAAGGGGGAAGTTGATTCCATAGCGAAGGGCTAGTGCAGGCAAAGGCACGGGACTGGGCTGTGGCCGTTCTCACACGAGGAAGAAAAAAGGTCAAGACGATCCGAAGAGCGTAGCGGGCGAAGGGAGGCAGCCGAGGTAGGCCGATGTATTGAGTCACAGAAGTATTTCGGGGCAAGACCTAGGTAGGATCGGCAAATGAGGACAAGTATCTTTAACTGGATGCGTGTAGTAAGAGGAAACCAACGTAGTTGTTCAACATGAATGTATAGATATGGGAGAATCGCAGCAGACGGGCACTAAGTCTGGTAGCTGCATTAAGAACCGATTGCAGAGGAGCGAGGCGCACCTTAGGGAGGCCAGCAAAGAGGGAATTGCAATAGTCAATGCGAGAGCAAATAAAGGCATGAACTATGGAGCCTATTGAGGTAAAAACCAAAGAAGAAACAGATCGTCGGATTGCCTTCAGGAGTCGGAGATGGTAATAGCAGGAGCGGGTGAGATTAGTAATGTGGTCAGAGAAGGAGAGAGAGCTATCAGGAGTGACACCTAGGTTACGAACAGAGGTTGAAAAGGCATCTGAAGGAAAACTTTCGTCCAAAAGAGATTAGTCAATCTTAGCAAGTTGCTGGCGGGTTCCAAACCAGACCAAGTTGGTTTTAGCTGGGTTTAAGGAGAGCCTAAGCCTAAGTCTATTTCATTCATTCATATATACTTTCAAAACTAAAGAAATGAGGTTTATGCAGCTTGTAGCTAAATCAGCCTGAAGGACGCAATCCGCCACTGAACTCACCTCGGACAGAAGCAGCTCTGCCCAGACAAATCCGACGCGTTTGACCTTGACCTCTGTTGTCTCTGCGCCCAAAATTTCCCTTCGTGGTATGCCAAGAGAGATTGGCAATCGTTTCGAACGGTAGAAGGAATTTCGAAACATTTCGAACAATCGGAAGAAGAAACATGCTTTCCGCTAAGAAGAACGTTTTCGGGGTAACCACACAGGCTTCGACGGTTACCACGACAACGTCTGGCCGAAGTCACCTGGTACAAACTGGTATCAGGGAAGACGTCACCCTTACAGTGACGTCGTCTGATGGAAAGGTCGTGAAGGTCACTTCAACATCCACAGCTGCAGGGAATGCTGTGCCATCATCACTCAGCAGTTCACCGGGAACGGTCAGTCACCGTTCAACAAAGTTCAAAACCATGATAATTAGTTCTCATCTAAAGGTCTACTTAGCTAACATATGTTTTAAACTTTATTTATAAAATTAGCAAAAGCAGCATTTAAAGAAATTTAATATATTTAAACTATTATTGTTTTCAAAGACCTACTTAGTGGAATAGTAGGCCTATAGTAGACCAACCATTCCTAACGTATAGTGAGCCTCTCTTTGTATGGACTATCCGTCCACAATGTGTTTAATCTGGCAACAACAATTAATTAAGATCCAGGATCATCCCTCTAATCAAAGTTATGTGCCTTTGAGATGACATTGTGGATATGGCGAAGGATGGAAAGAGACAGCTGGATGGAACGCAGGACATATGAAGATACAGGCCCTACTACAAATGGTGGAAGAAAAAGATCCCTGATAGGAATAATAAGAAGCCGACAGAGAAAATTATTGGTTGGGCCACATTACGAGGGGAGACTCCCTCCAAAGAACTGCAATTGAGGGAAGAATGGAGGGCAAGATGACAAGAGGAAGACCGAGAATGATGTTTTTGGACTGGATGATGGAGGATCACAGCAAGTTGAAGGAGAGAGCCAGACAACGTGACGAATGGCGACATTGTACGTACGAACCTGCCTATAGGAAGACAGAGAACCAAAAGAATGAGAATCTCATCCCTCTTATTGCTACTGTGCCGTTTCCCTAATTAGCTTATTTGAAACTACATTGCAGAGTTGTTCTTTTAGTCAGATATCCCAGATATCCGTCTATGCTTGTAGGCTTAATCGTTCTATAGTCTATCATCCCAGCCCTCCTATCTCCGCCAGTTGTTCACGGTCCAACCTCATCGTTCAACCCGTTCCTCTTCCACCCTCACACTGCTCCGCCCTTCCGTCACCTGATCACTTAAATTTGCAAATCGCTCCATAGCCATAGCTGTACCACCTCTTTGGAACAAACTCCCACCACTGCTACGACAAATATCCGATCCATCCCACGAACTCACCAAAACCTCACCTCTTGCTATCTCTCCACAGGTCTTCCACTCAAAACTGAAAACACAACTTTTTCACAAATCCTATCCCGATTCCTTCTCTTCCCCTCACCTCCCTCGCCATTTCGACTCTAAACATCATCCACCTTAGCCGTCTGCCTGCCTGACTCTCTAGATCTTAACCCCCTGCCTATCGATTCTGTTTTGATTAAGCGCCTGTGAATAAGCTGGTTCCCGCAACTTCGCTTTTATGGGCGCTCTAGAAATCTCGAGTTTACGATTACCACATAATGCATATGCGCCTTTCAGATGCAAATGAAGTTACGTACTTATTTACTTATTAATACGTTCGTATTTATACAGTTGATTCAAACACAAATCCCGAGAGGCAAATCGGTTGATGTATAAAAACAGTGCAGTTCCTTCCTTAGTCTTTCAAACTCTAATCAATTTCGTCGTACGACGTACATAATGTAGGCATGTGCTTATAGTTAGGAAAGCAAAGTTACGTTTGTTTAATTAACTGTTGCTGCAATCAGGGTCTGTTTCAAAACTGGCAGTGTAATCGTCTTTGTGTTTTAGAGCTCGGGCTCATTATCACCTGCTGCAGACGTAGGTATGTGGACATTACACATAACATTTTCTTCATCGTCTTCTTCTTCTTCTTGGCGGATGTGCACAATGTATTGTATTACATTGTATTTAAAAATTTGTAAAGCGCCGCTCAGTGTACACCAATCAGAGGTTCTCCCCGAGAATAACGGCAAGTTTTGAGACAGCTAAAAGATGTAGCAGAACCACCAGATATTGTATTGTATTGTATTTGGCCATTTATAAAGCGCTTCTCTCAGTAAAAGCCTCTCAGGAACGCTCCCAGTGCGAGCAACCCCGAGGGAAAAGGCAGGATTTTAATTTAGAAAAAGATGAGGACAGACTACCAGAAAGGATGGCGGAGCGGACTGGTGGAGGAAGTCCATTCCACAGAGAAGAACTTATGCAGGCGAAGGATCTGGATTGAGCCATGGCGATCCTGACACGGGGAACAAGGTCATGCCGATCAGAGTATCGAAGAGGACGCAGCGAAGTGGCAGACAGGGGGCGAAGAATGAGATCGCAAAGGTAGGCCTACTTCGGAGCAAGACCCAAATAAGACTTAAGGACTAAAATAAGAACCTTGAATTGTATTCAGGCAGATAGAGGGAGCCAGTGAAGTTGTTCAACCATGAATGTAGAGATGTGGGAGAATCGAGGAAGACAAGTATTCAGTTTAGCAGCAGCGTTAAGTACGGACTGTAGAGGAGATAGGCGAACCTTAGGGAGGCCAACAACGAGAGATTACAGTAGTCTATTCGAGAGCAGACGAAAGCGTGGACAATTGAGGTAAAGGTCGAAGATGAAACAGATTTGCTAATAGCCCTGAGACGCCTTAGTTGGAAGTAGGAAAAGAGATAGTATCATGGTAGTGCGAACGACAATGTAATTATGTAGCTCACTGCATGTTTTGTATTTTGCACAGACTCAAATGTAAATGAAAAATAGGAGGCCTCTATATGCCCCTTTGGTTGCGTGTTTGTGAATTATTGTAATGGTATGGGACCAACAGAGCTTTTACAGAAATTGATATTTGCGATTTCGAGCACACTGATCCTGAGGTTTTGGTATCTGGTTCGGAAGTGGTTCCCTAATTATCGGTGGATGTACAGGCTATTTTCAGTGGCACTTTAGAAGTTGTTAGATTATATCAAACAGCTTATGGCAATATTATAAGGCTGAAACTGTTTAGTGTTTATGAATTTGTGATTAGCTCGTGATATTCTATAGAACCGTGAATTAGCAACACGATAAACTAGCCTAAATCATGAACACAGGATAAGGCTTTGTAGTACACTTTTGCTACAATAGGGGGTGTTCGAAAGTGTAGTGGTTAGCGCGGTGGACTGTAAATCGAGAGTTCAAATCCCCGCCAGGGCAGCAAATTTGGTTTGAGTTTTGTTCCACCAGCACCACTAGCCAACTCAACTATAATGAGTACACTGATCGTAAGGAAGATGAAACGGTGAGAAAGAGGATTGGCCACCCGCCCTTATATGCCGAGGCTAAGAAAATGAAGTCGCTAACACTTCATATCCATGGCTGCCTCAGCTGCTTAAGGGACTCCTTCTTTCTTATTCTTTGCTACAATGACTTGAAATACATTTAATAGAAGTAGGCCTATGCACTGCATGACTACTTTGACAACGTAATTATGTAGACTATGCATAGACTATATTGTGTTTGTACATATGTGTATGAATATGTGTGTAAGTTTATGCACATGTATTGTATTGTATTTGATCATTTATAAAGCGCTTCTCATAGCATAAGCCTTTCAGAAGCGCTCCCAGTGCGAGGTACTCCGAGGAAAAAGGAAGGTTTTAAGGTGAGAGAAAGAGGTAGAGATGCTACTAGAGAGGATTGTAGAGCGTAGAGAAGGAGGAAGTCGATTCCATAGAGAGGGACCTATGGACACAAAGGATCTGGATTGAGCCATTGTGGTCCTAACACGGGGAACAAAAATGTCAAGCCGGTCAGAGGATCTGAGAGGACGCTTTGACGTGGCAGAGAGGGGCGGAGAATTTGGTTACAAAGATATTTTGGAGCAAGACCCAGTTGAGATTTGAGCATGAGAATGAGAACTTTAAATTGGATGCGCACATTGTGCATGCATGCATGTGGCCTATGTATGTGTATGCAGGTATTTATGTTTAGAGGTAGCCTATGCATTCATCTGAAGATTTCGTTACGTCTTTCAAAGTCTGCAAAAAATTCGGCCCATAATGATATACACTTTAAAACTGAAATATAGCCTATATAGCGCCTCTCAAGATCTCAAACAGGCGCTAATCTAACTCATATTATAATTATAGCCTAGGCTAATTATTTGCTGTGCATAGACGAGCAGAACGAGCCAAGAGAATGAAGAATAGAATAAGACTTCTAATAACATTTAAACTGTTTAATTCAGAACGACACTTTTCCTTTGACCACACGAATTCCAGTTACCAGGGAGTAGAAGTCAGAAAACAAAGTACAGTCGTTGTGCAGAAGGTCGTCCGAGAAGAAGGAAACATGGAGATCAAACTGAACACGTAAATAAAAACTAAGCTTTCGATAGAATTCGTCTTCCCTGAAACTAAGCTGAAAATTACTAAAACTCTCTGTAAACAGCTCGGCCTACAGTGACATGCAATTTAAAACCCTCGAACCGTAAAGCAAGTTTAACTTTTTCTAGTGCTGATAGTCACGTTTAAAGTGGGTGGGAACGCGTGGGAACGCCGTTCCCACTGATCTCGAAATTCTTTGCTTACGTTACCAATGCTCACCATGCGACGGAACCCTGGTAACACATGAGTTCCGGTAACTCTTCTTCGGAGTTTCCACTGCTCACTCAAACCACTTTAACCACCCATTGTGTTAGTCTCTATCGGAAGGAACCAAGTGAAAATGTGTTGAAAAAGTAGGCTGTTAGGCTATGTGGGAAAACTTAGAGACCAATTTAACGCGATAGAATAGATCTAAAAACCAAAAATTTCGACTTCTGCTCCAGCTTCTCTGTAGGCCTACGCAATGTTTTCATTGAACGTTGAGTGTTTTACGACGTCTATTTATCCAACTTTGCATAATAGGTCCAACGATTTGTGGGTCGAGTTTAACAACTGGTGATTCGATCAGGCGAGCTGTTTAAAGGCCAGCTTCGAGTGCCGACTGGCCTGCCGTTCACTAGCTCATACGCAAGGCGTGGGTATACGCCTAATTCTGCTGTCATAGAAGCACGTAATATGAATAGGTAGGCCCTAACGCCTTGTTAGCCGCGGACTATGCTCCGATAATGAAGACTGAGGGTATGGCACAAAAGGATGAGCGGTTCGAGAAAGAATTATAATCGTTGTCTGATGTAATCCAATGTAGGCTATGTAGTGCCAGGTGCACATACTCGTTATAGGCGCTTCAGTGTCTGGGCTTAGAAAATCAAGATAAGAAACTGACAAAAGATACTGCTGTGTACTGCGCTATTAAAAAATTCGAAAACTCATTGTCGGCGAAGTTGTCTTGAAATTGATTTGATTGCCCAAACGTTTTGACACACCTAACAGCTCAACTTTGAAGCGACCCGCATTAATACACGGGTCATTGTTATATTGATCTTATACAGAAGTTTTCGTACCGTAGAATAGATTAGCAGTCAATATTACGTTTTCAAGAGCCTCTCGAATGCAGGCCTACAACTTCAGATGGGAATAAGAGGTTACTTTAGAGCCAAGCAAAACTGGGCAAATTTCAAAGCTCATGTGCTGATGAAACCCTGTGCTTTCAACCGAAGCGTAGGCAGGAAACAATTGGGGGGGGGCTTTTACAATCTGAGGGGCGGGTTTCCATTGGACATGATCGCAGAGTAGAGAAATAATTTTAAAAATGTCGGGCATTATTTACTTGGCGGGGGTGAACCTGTAAAACCACCCCTAAATACGCCCATGGCCTTCAAAAGTTCCTCCGAATCAATGGTAGCTAAATCCATGCTCCAACCGACGTTTCATTCGTGAAATTAGGAACACAGGCTTTCCACTCCAAACTCAAGTCTCACCTCTCCAAGAATTCCTACCATAATCCATCCGATCCTTCGCTTCCAAGCTTTCTCGACCTCAACGCGCCTTTGTAGTTGCTCTGCATTCTGTATCTGGTCTCTCTGGCAACCGGACTCGGACCAGCGGACCTCCATTGGAAATCACTCTCTGATAAGACGCAGCACTCGTGAATAAGTTGGTGCCCAGGCGTTTAAGTTTAAAGTAGTGTTTTAGGAATTTGGAGTTTACTATTACTATTACGAACATTGCTTTAATGCGTAGCCTACACCACTGTCGTCAGGCTTTCTAAATTTGAGGTCTTCTCATAAGTAGGGTCAGCAAAGGGCCTCCTGAGGTTTGATTGTGAATTTTTATAATAAATCAAATCATTTACTGAATTACATATCTACAGGACTAATAAGTGATTTGAAGTTACATGTATGTCCTACTTGTTTTCCAAGACGAAAATACATGTAATAATAATAATAATAATAATAATTATTATTATTATTATTATTATTATTATAAATTGATTATTCTTCGGAATTGCTTTTAGAAGCCTGAGGGATCATTTATACCTCGGGCAAAATAATAATAATAATAATAATAATAATAATAAAGAAGATGATGATGATGACGATGATGATGATGATGACGATAGAAATCCGAGGGAATCAAATTAACCTCAGGCAGAATGAAAAAATTATAGTCATAATAATCATCATCATAAGCATAATTATTGTCATCAACAAACGTTATCTTCATTATTTTCGCCAACTACATCATGCATGTGAACGAAACTACTTGATTTGTTATTGCTGCCATTGATTTACAATTACCAGTGTTAAACAAAAATAAATATAACCTAATTTATTTGAGGTCCTGTCTACGAATGAATTGAATATGACATGATCAAAGTCGTCACTTGGAACACATTGGTTAATAGTTCTAAATAAATAATCAATGTTTTGTCCAGATTCGTTGACGGGAATCTGAATGGAATCAATCCGAATGTCACAGTTATCAAGAAACATGAGATGGTAAGAAAATCCCAATATATGAGAAACCCAAAATCTGTTTGTAGGAGGGCTCAGATAATTAACTTTCCAATGTAAGCTCGACGTGCTTTCTCACATACTGGCCCGCACGTCTAGAAGATTCTTCACAAACATTTTCCAATTTTTACATTTGGCACTGTGCATAAAACATTTTAAAACGTTCTAACGCATGCTTGATCACATCAGTTAGATATCCAAACGAGCAGCGCCTTTGACAGGTACTTCATAGGTGCTATGGTAAGTGTCTTAATACATATTACGCATATATTTCCGTCGTGTTCACAGGTGCCACCGGCGCTGACCTCTGGCGTCCGCAATTGGAAAGCTCCTACCAAGGCCAAAGATTCTGCTCCAATAAATGGGAAAATCTCCAACACGCTCCATAACGGACACATCACGGCCGTTCACGACTCCTCGAAGACACAAAAGCTGAATTTCACAAATGCACCAATTGGGCAAAGAAATGAAGTCGCGCACACTAAAGATGTGGTAATCCCTTCCGACATTGACAAAGAACGTGAAAAGGCTAAGCGGGACATAACGAACAGCTTAGAGCATTACTGGCAAAACAAAAGGACCCAGAAGGATGCTGAAATAACGCTCAGCCCAAAACAGGGAGAAATAAGTCACAGTGAAATCCAAAAAACCAGCCACCACCAAAGTCATTTTATTCAAACCGAAACCGTAACCACAACAGAAAATATAACCAATGGCACTGTAACGGTAACGAAACAGATAGAAGGTCGCGTGGAACAACCCAATCAAATCAATCAAAAGACCTTCCACAATGTAACCAACGTAAAACACATAAGTGGACAGTGGCAGAACAAAGAAACCGAAGAATACAAGGCACCCAAGAAACAAATAGTCTTAGCTGAAGATCAAGGTAAGATCTCGGAAAATGATCCGATACAAAGAAGTGACGTCGTCAGAGCCCAAGATGCAAATGTCAAGTCAGAGGTGATTCAGCTTGGTTACACCAGAAACCTTCTTGGACAGTGGCAGAACAAAGAAAACGAAGAATATAAGGGAGTTAAGAGACAAATAGTTATGGCAGAAGACGAAGGCAAGATCTCGGAAAATGATCCGATACAAAGAAGTGACGTCGTCAGAGCCCAAGATGCAAATGTCAAGTCAGAGGTGATTCAGCTTGGTTACACCAGAAACCTTCTTGGACAGTGGCAGAACAAAGAAAACGAAGAATATAAGGCACCTAAGAGACAAATAGTTTTGGCTGAAGACGAAGGCAAGATCTCGGAAAATGATCCGATACAAAGAAATGACGTCGTCAGAGCCCAAGATGCAAATGTCAAGTCAGAGGTGATTCAGCTTGGTTACACCAGAAACCTTCTTGGACAGTGGCAGAACAAAGAAAACGAAGAATATCAGGTAACCTAAGAGACAAATAGTCTTGGCTGAAGACGAAGGCAAGATCTCGGAAAATGATCCGATACAAAGAAGTGACGTCGTCAGAGCCCAAGATGCAAATGTGAAGGCCGAAGTGATCAAGCTTGGCTACACCAGAAACCTTCTTGGACAGTGGCAGAACAAAGAAAACGAAGAATATCAGGTAATTAAGAGACAAATAGTCTTGGCTGAAGACGAAGGCAAGATCTCGGAAAATGATCCGATACAAAGAAGTGACGTCGTCAGAGCCCAAGATGCAAATGTCAAGTCAGAGGTGATTCAGCTTGGTTACACCAGAAACCTTCTTGGACAGTGGCAGAACAAAGAAAACGAAGAATATCAGGTAATTAAGAGACAAATAGTCTTGGCTGAAGACGAAGGCAAGATCTCGGAAAATGATCCGATACAAAGAAGTGACGTCGTCAGAGCCCAAGATGCAAATGTGAAGGCCGAAGTGATCAAGCTTGGCTACACCAGAAACCTTCTTGGACAGTGGCAGAACAAAGAAAACGAAGAATATCAGGTAATTAAGAGACAAATAGTCTTGGCTGAAGACGAAGGCAAGATCTCGGAAAATGATCCGATACAAAGAAGTGACGTCGTCAGAGCCCAAGATGCAAATGTCAAGTCAGAGGTGATTCAGCTTGGTTACACCAGAAACCTTCTTGGACAGTGGCAGAACAAAGAAAACGAAGAATATCACGCAATTAAGAGACAAATAGTTTTGGCTGAAGACGAAGGCAAGATCTCGGAAAATGATCCGATACAAAGAAGTGACGTCGTCAGAGCCCAAGATGCAAATGTGAAGGCCGAAGTGATCAAGCTTGGCTACACCAGAAACCTTCTTGGACAGTGGCAGAACAAAGAAAACGAAGAATATCAGGTAATTAAGAGACAAATAGTCTTGGCTGAAGACGAAGGCAAGATCTCGGAAAATGATCCGATACAAAGAAGTGACGTCGTCAGAGCCCAAGATGCAAATGTCAAGTCAGAGGTGATTCAGCTTGGTTACACCAGAAACCTTCTTGGACAGTGGCAGAACAAAGAAAACGAAGAATATCAGGTAATTAAGAGACAAATAGTCTTGGCTGAAGACGAAGGCAAGATCTCGGAAAATGATCCGATACAAAGAAGTGACGTCGTCAGAGCCCAAGATGCAAATGTCAAGTCAGAGGTGATTCAGCATGGTTTGACTAGAAACCTTCTTGGACAGTGGCAGAACAAAGAAAATGAAGAATATCACGTAACTAAGAGACAAATAGTCTTGGCCGAAGACGAAGGCAAGATCTCGGAAAATGATCCGATACAAAGAAGTGACGTCGTCAGAGCCCAAGATGCAAATGTCAAGTCAGAGGTGATTCAGCTTGGTTACACCAGAAACCTTCTTGGACAGTGGCAGAACAAAGAAAACGAAGAATATCAGGTAATTAAGAGACAAATAGTCTTGGCTGAAGACGAAGGCAAGATCTCGGAAAATGATCCGATACAAAGAAGTGACGTCGTCAGAGCCCAAGATGCAAATGTCAAGTCAGAGGTGATTCAGCATGGTTTGACTAGAAACCTTCTTGGACAGTGGCAGAACAAAGAAAATGAAGAATATCACGTAACTAAGAGACAAATAGTCTTGGCCGAAGACGAAGGCAAGATCTCGGAAAATGATCCGATACAAAGAAGTGACGTCGTCAGAGCCCAAGATGCAAATGTCAAGTCAGAGGTGATTCAGCTTGGTTACACCAGAAACCTTCTTGGACAGTGGCAGAACAAAGAAAACGAAGAATATCAGGTAATTAAGAGACAAATAGTCTTGGCTGAAGACGAAGGCAAGATCTCGGAAAATGATCCGATACAAAGAAGTGACGTCGTCAGAGCCCAAGATGCAAATGTCAAGTCAGAGGTGATTCAGCATGGTTTGACTAGAAACCTTCTTGGACAGTGGCAGAACAAAGAAAATGAAGAATATCACGTAACTAAGAGACAAATAGTCTTGGCCGAAGACGAAGGCAAGATCTCGGAAAATGATCCGATACAAAGAAGTGACGTCGTCAGAGCCCAAGATGCAAATGTCAAGTCAGAGGTGATTCAGCTTGGTTACACCAGAAACCTTCTTGGACAGTGGCAGAACAAAGAAAACGAAGAATATCAGGTAACTAAGAGACAAATAGTCTTGGCTGAAGACGAAGGCAAGATCTCGGAAAATGATCCGATACAAAGAAGTGACGTCGTCAGAGCCCAAGATGCAAATGTCAAGTCAGAGGTGATTCAGCTTGGTTACACCAGAAACCTTCTTGGACAGTGGCAGAACAAAGAAAACGAAGAATATCAGGTAATTAAGAGACAAATAGTCTTGGCTGAAGACGAAGGCAAGATCTCGGAAAATGATCCGATACAAAGAAGTGACGTCGTCAGAGCCCAAGATGCAAATGTCAAGTCAGAGGTGATTCAGCATGGTTTGACCAGAAACCTTCTTGGACAGTGGCAGAACAAAGAAAATGAAGAATATCACGTAACTAAGAGACAAATAGTCTTGGCCGAAGACGAAGGCAAGATCTCGGAAAATGATCCGATACAAAGAAGTGACGTCGTCAGAGCCCAAGATGCAAATGTCAAGTCAGAGGTGATTCAGCTTGGTTACACCAGAAACCTTCTTGGACAGTGGCAGAACAAAGAAAACGAAGAATATCAGGTAATTAAGAGACAAATAGTCTTGGCCGAAGACGAAGGCAAGATCTCGGAAAATGATCCGATACAAAGAAGTGACGTCGTCAGAGCCCAAGATGCAAATGTCAAGTCAGAGGTGATTCAGCATGGTTTGACTAGAAACCTTCTTGGACAGTGGCAGAACAAAGAAAACGAAGAATATCACGTAACTAAGAGACAAATAGTCTTGGCCGAAGACGAAGGCAAGATCTCGGAAAATGATCCGATACAAAGAAGTGACGTCGTCAGAGCCCAAGATGCAAATGTCAAGTCAGAGGTGATTCAGCTTGGTTACACCAGAAACCTTCTTGGACAGTGGCAGAACAAAGAAAACGAAGAATATCAGGTAATTAAGAGACAAATAGTCTTGGCTGAAGACGAAGGCAAGATCTCGGAAAATGATCCGATACAAAGAAGTGACGTCGTCAGAGCCCAAGATGCAAATGTCAAGTCAGAGGTGATTCAGCATGGTTTGACTAGAAACCTTCTTGGACAGTGGCAGAACAAAGAAAATGAAGAATATCACGTAACTAAGAGACAAATAGTCTTGGCTGAAGACGAAGGCAAGATCTCGGAAAATGATCCGATACAAAGAAGTGACGTCGTCAGAGCCCAAGATGCAAATGTCAAGTCAGAGGTGATTCAGCTTGGTTACACCAGAAACCTTCTTGGACAGTGGCAGAACAAAGAAAACGAAGAATATCACGTAACTAAGAGACAAATAGTCTTGGCCGAAGACGAAGGCAAGATCTCGGAAAATGATCCGATACAAAGAAGTGACGTCGTCAGAGCCCAAGATGCAAATGTCAAGTCAGAGGTGATTCAGCTTGGTTACACCAGAAACCTTCTTGGACAGTGGCAGAACAAAGAAAACGAAGAATATCAGGTAATTAAGAGACAAATAGTCTTGGCTGAAGACGAAGGCAAGATCTCGGAAAATGATCCGATACAAAGAAGTGACGTCGTCAGAGCCCAAGATGCAAATGTCAAGTCAGAGGTGATTCAGCATGGTTTGACTAGAAACCTTCTTGGACAGTGGCAGAACAAAGAAAACGAAGAATATCACGTAACTAAGAGACAAATAGTCTTGGCCGAAGACGAAGGCAAGATCTCGGAAAATGATCCGATACAAAGAAGTGACGTCGTCAGAGCCCAAGATGCAAATGTCAAGTCAGAGGTGATTCAGCTTGGTTACACCAGAAACCTTCTTGGACAGTGGCAGAACAAAGAAAACGAAGAATATCAGGTAATTAAGAGACAAATAGTCTTGGCTGAAGACGAAGGCAAGATCTCGGAAAATGATCCGATACAAAGAAGTGACGTCGTCAGAGCCCAAGATGCAAATGTCAAGTCAGAGGTGATTCAGCTTGGTTACACCAGAAACCTTCTTGGACAGTGGCAGAACAAAGAAAACGAAGAATATCAGGTAATTAAGAGACAAATAGTCTTGGCTGAAGACGAAGGCAAGATCTCGGAAAATGATCCGATACAAAGAAGTGACGTCGTCAGAGCCCAAGATGCAAATGTCAAGTCAGAGGTGATTCAGCATGGTTTGACTAGAAACCTTCTTGGACAGTGGCAGAACAAAGAAAATGAAGAATATCACGTAACTAAGAGACAAATAGTCTTGGCCGAAGACGAAGGCAAGATCTCGGAAAATGATCCGATACAAAGAAGTGACGTCGTCAGAGCCCAAGATGCAAATGTCAAGTCAGAGGTGATTCAGCTTGGTTACACCAGAAACCTTCTTGGACAGTGGCAGAACAAAGAAAACGAAGAATATCAGGTAATTAAGAGACAAATAGTCTTGGCTGAAGACGAAGGCAAGATCTCGGAAAATGATCCGATACAAAGAAGTGACGTCGTCAGAGCCCAAGATGCAAATGTCAAGTCAGAGGTGATTCAGCTTGGTTACACCAGAAACCTTCTTGGACAGTGGCAGAACAAAGAAAACGAAGAATATCAGGTAATTAAGAGACAAATAGTCTTGGCTGAAGACGAAGGCAAGATCTCGGAAAATGATCCGATACAAAGAAGTGACGTCGTCAGAGCCCAAGATGCAAATGTCAAGTCAGAGGTGATTCAGCTTGGTTACACCAGAAACCTTCTTGGACAGTGGCAGAACAAAGAAAACGAAGAATATCAGGTAATTAAGAGACAAATAGTCTTGGCTGAAGACGAAGGCAAGATCTCGGAAAATGATCCGATACAAAGAAGTGACGTCGTCAGAGCCCAAGATGCAAATGTCAAGTCAGAGGTGATTCAGCTTGGTTACACCAGAAACCTTCTTGGACAGTGGCAGAACAAAGAAAACGAAGAATATCAGGTAATTAAGAGACAAATAGTCTTGGCTGAAGACGAAGGCAAGATCTCGGAAAATGATCCGATACAAAGAAAGTGACGTCGTCAGAGCCCAAGATGCAAACTGTCTTGGACAGTCAGAACAAAGAAAATGAGAATATCACGTAACTAAGAGACAAATAGTCAGACGAAGGCAAGATCTCGGAAAATGATCCGATTGACGTCGTCAGAGCCCAAGATGCAAATGTCAAGTCAGAGGTGATTCAGCTTGGTTACACCAGAAACCTTCTTGGACAGTGGCAGAACAAAGAAAACGAAGAATATCACGTAACTAAGAGACAAATAGTCTTGGCTGAAGACGAAGGCAAGATCTCGGAAAATGATCCGATACAAAGAAGTGACGTCGTCAGAGCCTTGACGCTAATGTGAAAGTCAGAGGTCATTGAGCGTGGTTTGACTAGAAACCTTCGTGGACAGTGGCAGAACAAAGAAAACGAAGAATATCAGGTAATTAAGAGACAAATAGTCTTGGCCGAAGACGAAGGCAAGATCTCGGAAAATGATCCGATACAAAGAAGTGACGTCGTCAGAGCCCAAGATGCAAATGTCAAGTCAGAGGTGATTCAGCTTGGTTACACCAGAAACCTTCTTGGACAGTGGCAGAACAAAGAAAACGAAGAATATCACGGCAACTAAGAGACAAATAGTCTTGGCTGAAGACGAAGGCAAGATCTCGGAAAATGATCCGATACAAAGAAGTGACGTCGTCAGAGCGCTTGACGCTAATGTGAAATCAGAGGTCATTCAGCGTGGTTTGACTAGAAACCTTCGTGGACAGTGGCAGAACAAAGAAAACGAAGAATATAAGGCAGTTAAGAGACAGATAGTTTTGGCCGAAGACGAAGGCAAGATCTCGGAAAATGATCCGATACGAAGAAATGACGTCGTCAGAGCCCAAGATGCAAATGTCAAGTCAGAGGTGATTCAGCTTGGTTACACCAGAAACCTTCTTGGACAGTGGCAGAACAAAGAAAACGAAGAATTCAAGGCACCAAGAAAGGCTAATAGTTTTAGCTGAAGATGAGGGAAGGATCTCGGAAAATGATCCGATACAAAGAAGTGACGTCGTCAGAGCGCTTGACGCTAATGTGAAATCAGAGGTCATTGAGCGTGGTTTGACTAGAAACCTTCGTGGACAGTGGCAGAACAAAGAAAACGAAGAATATATGGCAGTTAAGAGACAGATAGTTTTGGCCGAAGACGAAGGCAAGATATCGGAAAATGATCCGATACGAAGAAGTGACGTCGTCAGAGCCCAAGATGCAAATGTCAAGTCAGAGGTGATTCAGCTTGGTTACACCAGAAACCTTCTTGGACAGTGGCAGAACAAAGAAACTGAAGAATTTAAGGCACCAAAAAGGCTAATAGTTTTGGCTGAAGATGAGGGCAAGATCTCGGAAAATGATCCGATACAAAGAAGTGACGTCGTCAGAGCGCTTGATGCAAATGTGAAGACAGAGGTGATTCAGCACGGTTACACTAGAAACCTTCGTGGACAGTGGCAGAACAAAGAAAACGAAGAATATAAGGCAGTTAAGAGACAGATAGTTTTGGCTGAAGACGAAGGCAAGATCTCGGAAAATGATCCGATACAAAGAAGTGACGTCGTCAGAGCCCATGATGCAAATGTGAAGGCAGAGGTGATTCAGCTTGGTTACACCAGAAATCTTCTTGGACAGTGGCAGAACAAAGAAACTGAAGAATTTAAGGCACCAAAAAGGCTAATAGTTTTGGCTGAAGATGAAGGCAAGATCTCAGAAAATGATCCGATACAAAGAAGTGACGTCGTCAGAGCCCAAGATGCAAATGTCAAGTCAGAGGTGATTCAGCATGGTTACACCAAACACCTTCGTGGACAGTGGCAGAATAAAGAAATTGAAGAATATAACGCACCTAAGAGACTAATAGTTTTGGCTGAAGATGAAGGCAAGATCTCGGAAAATGATCCGATAAAAAGAAGTGACGTCGTCAGAGCGCTTGATGCAAATGTGAAGACAGAGGTGATTCAGCATGGTTACAGTAGAAACCTTCGTGGACAGTGGCAGAACAAAGAAAACGAAGAATATAAGGCAGTTAAGAGACAGATAGTTTTGGCTGGAGACGAAGGCAAGATCTCGGAAAATGATCCGATACAAAGAAGTGGCGTTGTCAGAGCCCATGATGCAAATGTGAAGGTAGATGTGATTCAACTTGGTAACAACAGAAACCTACCTGGACAGTGGCAGAAGAGAGATACTGAACAATTCAAAGCGGCGAACAGGGAAATGGTTTTACCGAAAGTGGAGGATCTGACTTCTAATTATCGATCGGTGCAGATGCACGATGGTGCGAGACAGTTTAATGGAAACTTACAAGTTGAGGTAATTGGTCAAGAAACGATTACTTATGAAGTGTATCGGCAAGAGGAATCTATGCACGAAGTGCATGTACATGTGGTATCACCTTAAGAAGATTTGCCACAGGTGTGGTTCTGTTGGACATGTCAAAGTTTGTTGGAAGTTGCTGACAGAACCAAGCTGACGATATTAGTATATATATCATTCAGGATATTTCTGCAAAAGGCTAATTCCGTTCAGTGACTTTTTCTGGATATAGTTTTTATGAGCAAAATTCTACCTAAATCAAGTGCTGCCATCTTTGTTGCCTGCTCTTTGGAATTGAGTCGAAACATGAACGAAACTTAAAGCTTTTCACATGTCGAATATAGTGGCGAGTGCCTCTGTGTCTTTACTCACCAGATTGTTGTAGTCCATGAGATTTCTGAATGTAAGGGTTCACTGGAGGGAATCATAGGAGATCGTGGACTCATTAATTTTAAGTGTTGCCAAGGTGAAGTCTTGAACAAGTTGTGAAATCTTATCGAGTATCTTCAGCTGATTTTTTTACCTAACAACTGATATTCTAACCTTACCCGAACCTCTGTATTCAGGTTACGGTTCCATCGATTATGCATATTGCGGGCTTATCAGAAAATGAACTCAATATGATATGTTCAGACGATCATGTTTTTCACCTTTCTTCGCATTTTAAATTTGAGTATGCGTTTGTGGCAATTCATAAAAGTGGCGGTAGCTTCAAACCTGTTCTAGACGAGGTGGAACTGCAATACATATATATTTACTCAATCAACCTGCAGTTTCTCATGTTTTAAGGCTTCGACGGAGCTGATACCGACGCCAGTGCATTGGACGGATTTCAAGTAGGCTTATTACCATTAATCTGTTACGTGGACCTTAAAGACATACTTACTGGGGAAGTCACCTTCCATATCAGTCGTCGCTGATTGAATTCCCAGTCATTTCGACCGATTATTTCGTCTAAATGTAGAATTTGCTCAGTGACTTCGGACATGTTGGAGTTTTCTGGTACTAAGGGTGTGTGCCGGACTTATTCGTCGTTTTTGTCAAGGATTTTTTCGTTTAGAAGGCGTTTTGTTCGTGACTGGATCAGGCCCATCTTTCTGATGTACGATTGAGCCTGAACCATACGGACCGCATACGCCGCCTTAACCGGGCGTTTTCGTTTCGGCGGAGGACGACCGTCGTGTTTCATTGTAGTGACTTGGACCGCAAGTCACTGGTAGTGCTTCAATTCTACCGACCGACGCGCGACGAGTTCCTCTTCTACCACCTGGCACCTCGACGAATTACCCGGACCTGCGTCATCTTCTACCAACGAGGGACTACTCGGCGGCAGCGTCATCGTGTGCTGCCAGCGCTGTCACCCGTCGTCCCTTCACTTTATCGACACAACTTCGTCAACAAACCCAGAACATCCATGTCATCTGTCAACTGTTGACGGGAATCCGCTGATTGGCCCCGCGTGTGTACGTGGGCCCGCCATTGGTGACTCTTTCTAGGTTAATGCGCATTGCTTTGCTACCTAATGTATTAGTCTAGTTGTAAATTATAGGCTAACGCGAAGGAAGGACTTTTGTGAGATACTTTAAAATGCGCTATATTTTTCAGTGTCTTAATACATACCGTACATGTACCGGGATCAGTGTCGTCTGCTGAGCGTATACATAATTATAGTCTTTGAGTGATTATAACTGCAAGGCAGCAGGACTCAGTGTTACATAAGCATTCGAGAAAAAGACAAGGCCAAGACATTGCAGTATCGTCAAGACTTCTTTTGTACGTTAAAGAATAAAATCAACTAGACTCACACTTAGAATCATAATGAATCATCAAACATTTGAAGCTATCAACCATCTAATCGTGTTATGCATTCTTGATTTGCCGCATGTACTATTATACAGGATAATACAGCTAGCAATATATGTATTCTCACACTTAGAATCATAACGAATCATCAAACATTTGAAGTTATCAACCATCTATCTATTCGTGCTATGCATTCTTGTTTTACCGCATGTACTATAGGCCTACAGCTAGCAATTGTAATCTGTTGACTGTTAACCTTAAGAACAACTGGTTAGAAATAAATGTTAAAAAGATAAACATAACTCACTATTATGTTACACTGGCCTCTTCTTTGAAGTACCTAACAGCTGCCTGCTTACGCTTGCGCCATAGATAAACGAATTTGTGGGGCGCGGTGGTGTAGGGGTATGTGAAACTCCGATTCGCCTCTGAGTAGAAATCTTGAAGGGGCGCTATAACAAGTGCTCGAAATGAATGAATTACTTTAGGCGTAAGCTACATGTTTAAGGTCTAGTTCAGTCAGGGACGTAGCCAGGAAAAACATTTCGTGGGTTTTTAGTTTTGGGGGTTCCGTTGGACATGGTCGTATTTTTCCATTTTTTGGCTTTTTAGAACAGTAGGCCCTAATGCATTTATTTCGGGGGACTGAACCCGTAAAACCACCCCCTAAATACGCCCACGAGTTCAGTTCTATAAAGCAACATGGGCATAAATTGTCAAGCAAATGCAATAGTAAAAATAGAAATCTCAAAATCAATCTTATTACTAGTTTGTTACACATCACTCACCAAAGATTTTAACAGTTTTAAAATCTTTGTCACTCACCGTCCGCCATGTTCATTCTATGCACCTTTCAATAATAACTCTCCCTTCCAGAGTCCACAATGATGTATGACGTCATAGTCCGACACTACAGTGAGTATTGCATCACTAGCGATTTCAATGATAGTAGCAAGTTTGCAAGTCGAGCTCTTGTGGTAGTCTGGTAGAGGATTTAAAAAGAGAGGAGTAAACCTATAGCAGCTAAAAGCAAATGATTCCATAAATTTGAATTTTTCTCCTGAACTTACAGCAACAAGCCAGTATCAGAAGAGCTCAAGCGTCTAGGAGTGTGATCTGGAGTTAGCAATGTATTACCATAATGGAACGCTGGTATTCTGGGCATTAAGCCTAAGGTAATGCAAGCAATATGAAACTTAATATAATTAAGAAGCCAGTGAAATTCACAAAGGCGATCGAATGCATTGGATGGAGAAGAACATAGGCCTTTATACTCTGTATAAATGTATGTACACCAATGTGCGGATATTCAATTGGTTGAATAAAGAATATGCTTACTTACTTACTTACTTACTTACTTACTTACTTACTTACTTACTTTCACAACTCTAAAAACAGAGCCGTGAAGCACCTGGAGCTTTTAAAGATTAAAAGACCTGCAAATAAAAAAATACGTGTGAAGTTATTATGAGCGAGCTTTCACTGCTTATCAGAGGTAATGTCGACCGCTGAATACAAAGCAAGACTCAATACGGTGGTGTTTTGTAAATCAGTGCTGTAGGCTACTGTAGTGTCGACGTACAGTAGAAGTAACGCATTACTGTAAGCTTACTTTAGTAAAAGTTTCAGTAGCCTACTTTTACTTGTAACGAAGTAGGCCTATCAGAAAACGGAAGTACATGTACGTTTGCTTTTAACGAAGCAAAATTTAACCCATTATTCAGTACTTTTACTTCGTTACAATTTGTGTAGGCCCTAATATTCGTTACAATGTTCTTAACTAAAAATTGCGAGAATGCATGTTCAGCAGGTGAACATGGCCTGATTTTTGAAGGAGCTATTTATTAGATTGAAAATTTCATTTCCTGCTCTTACGGTTTAACAGCTAGTGAACCACAACACCCTCTATTGAATGACAAGCATGTTCAGAATTTAGTCTTCTTGAAAGTAATTAAGTGGATCGAATTAGAGACACAAGACTCAGTGAGCCTACTGTTTTTAAATTTTTACTTTAAAAGTATTATTTCGAATAATACTTTTTACTTTTACAAAAGTATAATGTGCGATGAGTAGAGATGAGTAGTTGAGTACTTCTACTTAAGAGAGAGAGAGAGAGAGAGAGAGAGGGAGAGAGAGGGGAGGAGAGAGAGAGAGAGAGAGAGAGAGAGAGAGAGAGAGAGAGAGAGAGAGAGAGAGAGAGAGAGAGAACTGATCTAAGATCTCAGCACCAAAATATAGAGATGTGCATGAGGGTAGAAGCGATGCTTTGCCAGAATCCTTTGAATTAAATATGTATATGTGGTTAACTGTGATTAGTAAGAGCAGTCTAAGTGGAACTATGTTTGTGATAAATAAATTGAGAGACTTCAAAGTCGGAGACGATGTTACTGTATACGCCTTTGACAGCCTTTGTACACGTACCGGTACTAGAAATTAGCGTTCAAGCACTTTAGAGGTGTTTCTTAACTGGAAATAGGTATCTGTATTCACAGATTTTTATGAGATCCTATGACATCAAATGCCGTTTATGTCTATAGTCTATATAGAACAAGGTTTTGTATAGCGCTCACCGTTTTAAGTTAGACAGTCCTTAAAAGATCAGGTTTCTTCAATACAGCAGTTTAAAAGCTTAGAGAAAACGAAGCTCGAAAAAGAATGGATTAGTACATGGGCAATAAGGATTTAATAAGGGATAGTGGAATGAAGTCAATAGCGATTACGTATGTGGGGCATTTGCAATAAGTCTTGCAACTTCCTGGACTGTATCACCAACGTGTCGAAGATTCATTAAACAGTTTTTTGACATGACAGTGTGTAGACCAATTCTACGCTTTGACATTGCGATTTAGCAACAAAATTATCTAGAAACACCTTGACGTAACTGTCTGTTCTCCGAATCGTCAAAGTCATTGCAAGAACCGTTTGAAGAGTCAAGTAGCGTCTTTGCAATGCACCATTAGCCTCTAACAGCTGCACCAACTGATCGCGGTTTACCTATACTGTCGAGTGTCGAGATGTTACGAATAGTTTTTCGACACCCTGAACGCTCTAATTTATGGCCGTATAGTGACGTCTTTAACTTAACAACCTATCTAAATGTATGACCTATTCATGCACTAACAGTTTCTGTTAGCAGATATATACACAAGTTTGAAAAGTACCGTAGTGAGTACAACCAGTCCGAGTCTTATTCTTCTAAGAAAGGTTCTTGGCCGTTAACCCTTGCGATTAATCGCCCGCAACTTAATAAAAAGTCCGTAAAACGAGAGTTAAAACTCCAGCCAATAATTATACGACTAAACAGCACTTCTACAGTCAATTCAATTCTTTACTGTTATCATTATCAAGATCAAGCGAAACTGGTCTACCAGTGAAGTTAGATGCAATGTTCCGGTGGCTAATAGGTGCTACAGTGGCTTGCATTCACAGCGGAGATTAAAATATATATACTCGCAGGTCCTGAAGACTTAAAATAAATATAAACGTATGTACAGTACAGGGCTTGATTTTCTTACACACTGAGTCAAGCAACTTGCAATTTGTATTCGATGGGGTTTGCTCAATCCAAGCTTCAGAACTGTGGCTCTTTGATTGGACCGCATACTGATCTTCAATCCCAAACTATCAAGCATAGCCTACTAGAATGACAGAAATTGAGATGCCCCAAAACTGCGCTATATAAATATTCAGGTACATATAATTATATATTATGAGGTGTAGTTGTTAGAGTGTGGCTACTCTTAAATATGGTAGGGGTAGGGTAGGTTTCTATGCTCAGCTGGGTAAGGTCGGGTGTCTGTGGGGGCTTCGATAAGCAGGGTGCCTTCGGGGGTAAAGTTGGCCGTAATCGATCCGGGGTCAACGCCTTCTGGGAGGTCAAATTCGCGGTAGATGTCGGCACCGTGTCTGAAGTGGGGGTTGGTGTGTCGCGCGTGTACCACTAACTTCCTGTCGACTGCCTGAACGGCCAGTTCATGAGGTTCGAATTCCGTTCCGATGTCAACGACCACAGAGAATACATCGCCCCCATCTGCGTGGCCGTTCTCCGTGGCTATCGGCCTTGCCTGGCCATTTTTTGCCATTATGTCTGGGTAATTGAGGCGATTTCCCTCCGGTGTTATGTCGTGATAAAATGCCGTGCGATTGTCAGATGTTGTGCCAATTACCGTCGGACTGGAGATATCTCTGGCCGTTCTTTGAGAGTTGTAGATACCGTTGTCGATTCTTGTAGTGCCGTAGATGTCTCTGGCCGTTTGACGGGTGCTGTCGATAGTCTGAGGAGTGTAGATGTTGTCACCTGTATGCTGATAGTTAAAGCTATCCCTTTCGTCTCTTTGAGGGATGTGATTGGTCCAGTGCGAGTCCAAGGCCCCACTGTAAAGGTCGGTATCTCTTCGAGGAGGACTCAGGACATCTCTGCCGTTTCTCGGTGGATTGTACGCGTCCCTATAGAGTTTTGGAGGACTGTATATGTCCCTGTACGTTGCTGGCGGACTGCCTGCGTCCCTATCCGTACCAGGAGTGCTGCACATATCCCTGTCCGTCCTTGGAGGACTGCAGATGTCCCTATCCGAGAGTCGATCGCTGAAGGTGGAAGAGTTTTCCAGGGCGTAAGGACTGTCTCTGTTGGCGCTGGACGAGTCGTAGCTTGGAGAAGGAAGTTCCGCCTCCACCTGGAGAGTTCCGTCCTCGCGGATGAAGCATCGCAAAGAGTCTGGGTTGATGTGTGACGGAATGTCGACACGACGATTGAACTCACGACTGACGCTCTTGTTCTCACCTGTTCAGACAAAACGAAAAATTAATGTCAAAGCCTATATGAACAATCACGTCAACACGTAACAGGTGGGCACTCTAGTTTTACAGAACTTAAGCAGGTGCAGAGTCTGGCTTTGTGGGGTAATCAATAAATGATTGACACCAGCCAATAGGCTTGTATATCAATATATAAAACTACTACACTGATCCAAGCAGACCCAAGCAGCTCTGTGTGTGTGGTGTTGTGCGATAATCAATAATAATGACTTGCTTGATTAATACCAGACAATAGGTTTACATAGCTTGGCTACCAGACAACGCCGAGCTTTCTCAGTTGTGGGCCCTTCGATCTGGAATGATCTCCCGCCAGAGCTGCGTTCATTACTCCTGATCAATCCAACTGGGTTTTAAAAGTCACTCAAGTCTTTTTTCTTTAGTATTGGGTGTGATGGGAGCGCTCTTGAGTAGGTTTCTTGAAGGGGCGCTATATAAATTCTCATAATGAATGAATGAATTAATGAATGAGTGAATGAATGAATAGCAACATAGGATGCACGAAGAAGGTCTGCGCAGCTAGTCCCTCGTATAACCTCCGAAACCTCCACCGCCACTGAAAGTTAAGTCGTGTTCAATAGAGGATGACGTGCAGATGAATGAAAGATCGAGGTGCAACCGATAAGAAATATGCCCACGTGAAGATGGAAGACGAACCAATGTCCAGAGCGTTTCGCATACTCAAGCATCGATATTTTCCCCAGTGCTATATATTACCCAATCTGCAGTCTCTTCACCAATTATACACCTGAGGTTGATCAGAGAACATAACACGGTAAGGGGGACGATAGCGCATTGGATAACACACTGGCATAGAGAGCGAGAGGTACCGAGTTCGAGTCCCGTAGGGCAGACATGCTTTGTAGGCTGCTATTAGCGCCATGTATTGCAGGCTGTCTGTTCTGTTAGTAGTTAAGATTTATGTCTTCTGTCATTTAATTGTGTTCTTGTGAATTGTTTAATTGTCATAACATGTAAAATGTACAGAGCAGTGCGTTTGTCAGGCGCTTCAATAAAGAAAAGATTATTATTAAGCTACTTGCGTTGTTCTTCGTGTTTCGCATGGACGATTAGACTGTTCTCCTGCGTCCGAATATTAACCTCTTCCGGTTCGAACTGACTGACGTCGAAAGTGACGCAGAACATCCTGGATCCCTTTTCCGTGTCGTAGAACCTGCTGGCGATGTTCATCTTCTCAGGGAGGCTGCTCGAATCGCTGCTGCGGCGCGAGGCCAGTTTATCCGGTTTGATGGAGAAGAACTCGCTCTTCAGCTGTGTCATCTCGTCGTCCCACTGCCTCTGGCGCTGCTCCATCCAACCCTGCATGTCGTCCCAGATGCAGGAGTTCGACGACGACCTGAGGCTGCTGTCCGGAGGGACCTTCGGCTGGTTCAGCTTTTGCTGAAGTGGAACGATGAAGGACCGGTCTCGATTCATGCTGTCAGTTGTAGCGCGTGCACTGCCTGTCCAGTGGCGCGAACTGAATTCAGTCGCTGTGTTCTGTGGCAGTTGGAAACTTATCAGAATTCTAAAACATGAAGCAAAGCTTTTGTAAGATAATGGCCTTTGTGCCTTCTAAAGTGTTTGAAAATTCACGTTGTAAGTTCGATAAGTTCCCCAAGAAACAATTCAAGAAACAGTAACTGTTATTCAGCCCAAATAAGCTCGCACATATATTCAGGTGCGACATACATCCACGTTCTAGCGCCTTTGAGAGAGATCTAACAGGCGTTATGTTTATATCATATCAATATATAATAATATATTATATATATAGCCAGACAAATCAGTGAAACAGTGTTTTCATGAGACTGGACATGTATAGTCTCAATCAATCAATCAGAATTTATATAGCGCCCCTTCAAGATCCCTACTTAGAGTCTATAATTATATGACACAAACATCACTTTGATATAAGAACAGTTTGTAAGTCTATTATAATAGGCTCACTGTAGAATATGAAATCATAGCCCGCTATCTATATAACACAAGCTTTTCAGTAGATTAGCGTTGTCAGAATAGTATGGGAAAGTCTAGTCCTGCAGCCTAATCAGTTATGCTTTGACCTAATTCGAAGGAGACAGGCAGAAAAGTTTCTTCACTGGATACTGTGAGCCCTTTTTCCCTTCTGCGTATACATGCACAAGTTGGAATGATTGATATAGGCCTAGCCTATTTATTGGTTCTAGAATAAGCATTACAGACTCTGTAATACAATTATATATATATATATATATATATATATATATATATATATATATATATATATATATATATATATATATATATATATATATATATATATATATATATATATATATATTTGTGTGTGTTTCACAATTATTATGAGTCCTGTATGGACCTTGCAGCATGAGTCATGTATGCATATATATAATATATTGTATATATATATATGTATGCGATTGTGGAGTACTGTGATTGACTGGGCAGCTGAACGAGAGCCTGCTTTATGCCGATCCTTCGCGATTACAGATCAAACTACAACAGGTGAGATAAGAATCAGCGGCCAGGTTCTGTTTGGTTAGCATCCGGGATGCAGACCTTCGAGCGGGAACGATGTGCGCGAGAAGCGTATCTTCAAAGGGGAGACAGCTTGAACCCAGCGGGATAGCTGTAATACCAATTGCCCTCTACACATCGTACTTCTCAGATGGAGACAGCTAGTGTAAACAGACCTAAAGATAGAAATTTACCTGATCTAGAGTATTAAGGACTAGTCTAGTCGAGGTCCAGTATTGTCTAGTCTAATTAATAGTCTATTTTATATAGTCCAACTGCAAACCCGGAAGGTGACTATATGCTTTTTCTGAATGCTACATCGGTATGAAAAATCTTGAAGATACCAGCCCCCAAAACCAGTCCCTTAAACTTAACCGCAAAGTAACTATGATATTTCTCCTACCAGCCTTAATATAATCTGATCTGAGCCTTAACTCTATAGATGCCCAATCATTACCTATATCCCATGCACTAGACAGATGAAACAATATTTCGTTTGACGAATGCAAGATTTAAAAACAGTAGCGGCCTTTGATACCCATTGACAGTTTTGTGCTATAGACAATGACAAAAATGCCGCCCTTTTTATATTTAATAGCTAATTTCAAGAAAAAAATTAATACGCTTTCTTGCTTTATTTTGCCGGAATTTGCCTAACCTTGAAAAATGCTGCTCTATGCAGCCGCCTATATCGCCTATACCTATAGGCTATAACAGCACTGTTTCAAAATAATCGACCGGCAAGTCTGTTTTTTTCCCTTTCGACCTCCTTTACACCAGGCTGGTGTTAATTTGAAGCGACAGCAGCTAACAATCAGCCACGCATCGATGACAACATGATCGATGGCCAAAGATGTTTTCCAGCAGAGAGTAAGAGTTTGTCGGCACATCTGCTCAACTAAAATTGCTCTTCATTGTGCGGTGACCTTCACGGATGCAATAAGCAGGGACCTACACTTTATGAGGGAGGAATCCATAACCTTTGGTGTATACGCTGAATGGCTATCCTTACCATTTTACACTTTCTGCATGTAGATGTCCTGACCTCTGCTCTGCTCTTACTTCAGTCATCAGTCTAGGAAACCAACAGCTAAATAATTGCATTGAATTCCTGAACGTATACGCAAAAACTACTTAAACTTACTACTTATACTGCTACCATTACCATGCACCACTACCAGCCACTACTGCTACCACTTCTACCCCTACTACTCCAAACAATATTGCTATTCCTTTAATATTCTGTTCAGTTTCCACAGCAGAGCTATAAAATAAGACCTTAGGTGTTGCAGATTAGACCTACATACATGTATGTGGCTGTAAAAGACATTTTTATTGAAGTGTTCACGTTTGCTCTTTAGCATAAATGCATGCTAAAGGCAACATATGGACAGCAGAGGCCTACACAGTTGGCTAGATAGGCCCATAATGAAAGTTTACTATTTAGGCCTACATGTAGGGCCTATGTTTATTAGCCTACAAGGTTGACAGAGACATCTTCCTAAAAAATTGACTTGTAAATAAGTCATTCCTGCGCATGACTAATAATGTCTCGATCGTAGGAACATTATGCTTTGCAACGCCTAATAGAAAATCGCCAAGGTCATGAGATTAAAAATAGTTATCTAAAAATAGTTTAACAAATACATAACAGGCTACGTGCGCATTGAGGGAGACACGCCAATACAAGTGCACAGACAAATAAATAATAGGCAGACAGGTTGGTGTACAGACAGATCAACATACAATTTAGAACATGTGACAGACAGATGAAATACATGTAGCTGTTTTGGATTGAAATAGGATCAACCGTGTTTTGGTAACATGGTTAAGGCTACGAATGTAACTCCCACAGGATTCCCCTATAGGGACCAGATGCCGAGTCTCGCTGGGCGGGCACTAACATCTGCACAGTTACTGGTTTAACACGCCCAGCGTCTCAGGTTCAAATCTCCTGAGAACCGGAGAGGTTCTCTGCAAAGGTTCTCTGGTTGCGTTTCTCTTGACATTCCTCCTGAACACTGTTTCTGGCCGAGGGGCTTTACCTGTAGCTGATCCACAACCTGTTTGCATTACCTCTTTTCTGATGTCTTTCCTTACTCGACTCAAGACGTTTTTTGCTTCAGATGCTTACCCCGACCTCTGTTCTGATAGTCCAGAATGCTAACAAGTAGGCTACCTACCGTGCCTATACGGATCCTCTGTTAATTAAGCAACAATCTGGTCTTATGTTCATAATGTCGAGTAGCCTATACAGAATGACGAACTCATAGGTAGTTACTTTCTATTTAACGACGCTAAATTAATAATTCGCTAATTATTAATTAGCGAATGATTTATTAGCGAATGTAATTATCAATCAGCTACTTTTATAGGTCATTAGAATACTTCTTCAAGGCTTCTGCGCTTCAGCTCATATAATCTGCGCAATGCAGATTGCTGAGGCGCTAATCAAATTTAAACAGCGCATTATATTGTACGTATACATAAACATATACACATACACATACATATCCGCATATATATATACACGTATGTGTCTCATACATATGTATATATACGTGTATATATAATATACAAATATATTAGATTGAAAAATGCCCGGCATGCCAAATGTCACACCACTATAGATTGCCTGTTTGCCCGAATAGAACAAAGGCCATTAAGTTGTAGGCCTACATTACTTCCCCTCTACAAATGTGTTTGTCTCTCCTCCTTCTTATCCTCTTCCTCCTCCTCTTTCCTGGGGCTCTTAATGTGCCTACCTCGGAAAATTCGAGATAGCTTTACTGAGAAACACGGGCCGACTTTTACATAAGTCACGAACCTGTGTATACGATATCTCGAAGAGAATTAGAGCGTTGCACATTGATGGGTTACAGCCAGGATCGCTGTGCATATGACTCCTTCGAACGTGTAGCCTACTAGGCCTCCGAAATAACCTCTAATAGCACCAGCAATTAGTGTGGCTGAACTCCAATTAGATTCAGATTTTCTGCCCTAGCTTATGCGTGTAATAACTGCAATATGTAAATAATTATACAGAAGAAGAGAAAGGCAACCTATGTCCATAGTCAACCTCTAGAGGCATCGTAATCGTAATCGAAATTTCCAAACTTCTAATGCGCCACTCGAAAGCCGAGCGTATGGCACCAGCTTATTCACGAGCGCTGCGTCGCGTCAGAGGGGTTGTCCAAAAGGCGTCAGATGGAGATCCGAATCCTAATGCCATGGGGGGTCAGTTGGGACTGCTGTTAAGGAGGGTGTCGTTTAGGTCGAGAATTGGAAGGTGGAGGATCAGATGAGGCAGTCAAAGTCTCAAAGAATAGCCAATAATTCAACTGAATTTGTTAAATCCCTTACAGCGGCTGAGAAATGCATTGTGGGGAATATTTTAGATCGTATACAGATTGGAAGAGGTAAGTTATCAGCCGAGATCAAATGATAAGCTCAGTAAGAGAGTTGCGAGTTGAGAGAATATACCTATGCCGCATCAGGTGGTATGGGTATATTACCGACTACATTTTCTTAGCCTCGGCGTATGAGAGCGTGTGGACAATAGTCTCTTTCGCTGTCTAATTTTCACTTGCAATTTTTGTATTCGTTCTTAGCTGATGGCGCCTAGTTTAACATGAATATCCTACTCAAATGTAGGCCCTATTTCTGACGTGCTAGAACTCTTACGTCTGGGTTGACAGAGCCCTACCGCGCACTACAATGCGACTTATAAGCTGCTGCAGTTTAGTAATGTGATCTGGTAGCCTACTTATCTGGGAACTTAAATGTTTCTCAGGGCAACTGTGTGAATGTCTAGCTGTTTGTCACATTCACACTGACAGGGTTTAATGAGCAAATAATAATCTCTGAACGCATGTATAAGCTACACACTATTGTAGTCCCTTCTGTGAAACTGCGTGTGTTTAATGGCAGCCCTGCAGGCACTATCGTTGATCGTATAAGTCTCTATAAGAGTCTTTGATGGGATGTGGGTTTCGTCTGTCAAACAGCTGATCTGCGTCACCTGTGAATTGACCCGACACCTTGAACCAAACAGGAAGCAAACCGTAAATCTCAGAGTGACACCAGAGGAAAGCATGGGGCGGTAAGAACACACCGAGTAGAATAAGACTGGTGTATCCTGCAGGTGTTAAGTAAGTAAGTAAGTAAGTATATTCTTTATTTATCCAACTGCATAACCGCACTTTGGTTTACATGAAATTACACATTATAAAGCATTCTTGTTAAAAACGTTTCTCTCATTAAATTGTCAGCCCGCGGGACAATTCGGTTATGCGGTCTGGGACGCAGGGAATAAGGGATCCAATCCAATTTGCAAGAGCCAGATTGTTTGATAGTTTCGGCGTTAGGTAAGACACCTACTGCATGTATGACACCTAATGTAGCCTACAACCTAAAGACGTAACAATGTGTGCCGCACCTAATTACAATTAATATTCATATTATTTATAATTATTAGCCATAAGCTGACCCTGAACTGACAGGAGTTGTAATCAGTGGATTAACGATGGGCAGGCCCGCCGAGAGGGGGGGGGGCAGAGGGGGCAAAAACCCAGGGGCCCGGCGACTTTTATGGGCCCGGGCTGGGCCCAGCAATCAACTTATGAGAAATATTATAATCAGTTACACAAAGTTTATGATTTATGCCTTTTAAAATATAATATTACTTACACTTAGGCTAACTACAACAGTTGCATATAAATATAATTTTGTAGGGTTGTACCCGCACTATTATTATATCTGGTTTTTTAAAATTTCTCATAAAGTCTGAGGATAGTTAGAGGCCCGTGACTGCTCTGCCTAGGGGCCCGGAATTTCTGTCGGCAGCCCTGACGAAGGGTTTCAGCGCCCAGGGGCAAGAGTTGATGACTGCGCCCCTTTTTATTTTCTTGTTGACTTTTAATCGTTCTTGTCATAGTACTGTGTACCACTGAAAGCTAATTTTGCGCCCCCTTGTGCTGCGCCCGGGGGCGGTTGCCCCTCTGCCCTCTCTTCGTTATGCCACTGGTTGTAATATAAATCTTCGAAATTTCTCAGTGTCACATTAAAGCCGCGAGTACTAATCAAGTTTGCAGGTGCCTGATTGCTGAATAATTTCGGCGTTAGGTGAAAATCATTGGGGTTGATGAACAACAAGAGGGTAATCATTTAATTGTGTCTATTGCTTCAACATGTTGTAAATCGGAGTCTCTGTCTAGCGGGACCAACTTGGTTTCATTTATGTTGTCTCTTTTACTATTATAGTAATAATAATTGTTCCGGCGTGTTTCCTAAACTAAATATTAGCGATCAATTCAGTGCCTCAATTTCAATTCAATTTTGCTGGAACCTATATTGTGTGCGCATTACCTCTAAATGTGAACCGTAAGGCTTGTAAAACGTATAAACTATAAACTGTCGGGTTGGAATAATAAAATCCCTCATTCGTGTTCCAATACGATTGAGTAACATTTTCAAAGGTGTTGCCACAGGAGAATATCCATATATGACTGAATAATAAATTATTAGTTCTCTGAAAGGCAATTCACAGTAATCTAGTCCAATGAGATCGTCTGCCAAAATAGCCACGTTCACTTGGCTCAGAGCGGACTCGAATCGGGCCACTTAATTGTCGGAACTGGGGCCCAAAACGTCGCTGTCAAGGTGGAAAATTCTTTATATTCGGGCTTAGTTACAAAATCATCATATGAACTGTTTTCTGTATAATATCTTATCCTTTTACCGAATATCGTTTTAAATTGTGATTTCATCCATTGCGGTCGTCTCTCTTCCAAAGAGCTGCAGGTTTCTATCTTAGCGGTCCCATGCGCCGTGTGAGTCATTCTCGCTTGGAATTTAATTGAACTTCTTATCGGAAGAAACTTCAGTTAGGCCTATATGCCACACGCGGCGACAGTTGGATGACCACGCCGCTTTCAGACTGTCAACGATTAATATATTATAATATATATATATATATATATATAGTTACGGTTATATATACGTGTATATAGGCTTAGCAAACTCAGATCTTGAAGCCTATAGCATGTGAGATATGAAGCTATCTTATCAGCCTAGCCCGTGAAGCGATGTTGCCCACATTGCAACAGCGGCTGTCACATGTTTCACCACTCATTTCATCAGTGTCGTTTTAATGCACTTTATCAACGGGTGACTTTTCAAGCCCCACCTGGGATCTAACGGCAGTAAAAGTAGACCTAGATAGGTTTCGAGCGTATAGCCTACGATACGTATAAACATTCCCTCCGCAGTCTACGTACTCTCATCAAGGTTAATTTCGTGTGGAATGAAAGTATTTCACGCC
>JACEVL010000795.1:649651-774651 GCA_020284085.1 Aporrectodea caliginosa | reverse complement strand
AAAGAGTAAAGAGTTTTAATTCATTATTATACCTTACAGAACTTCAGCAAATTGGATTGGAGGACACTTCTAAGTTTCTATTTTATTTATGGTTTTTTCAAATTCAATGAATATTATAAATTAAAAAATATGAATAATTATAAGGCTATAACAAGAAATAAAAGTATTGAATAATTAATTATAAATCAAGTCAACTGTTTTTCACTAAAAATAGACACAGAAAATTGTAAGAAAGTATTAAATTAATACTTTAAAACCAAATAAAAATAAATATTGCAAATAAATCGGATAGAATTCGGAAGCGTCAAAAAGAGGCCAAATATCCGGAATAGGCAATCGGCGAAATAATGCCAATCGTCCAAACCTAATTCCCAATACAGAATATGAATTATTCTAGTTCTTTTATTCTGCACTGTTACTGGAAAATTGTAATTGCATCATATTCATGTACGCTAATGTAAAGTAAGTGTATATTATATACAGAAATTATATCATCATATGTACCCGGTAGGTAGCACTGATAATAGCCTACTAAAATACTTAAGCAGTCTAAATTTCATGGGGCCTACATTTTCCCATCTGGCCTGGGCCTATTACCAGCTCTGCACGGGCCTGCTAACAGCCACACATACACAGGCCTCGGATGTACACAAACCACACATGCCTTTAATGAGGCTTAGGCACATAAGAAGGCGCTCTTTCTTAACGTATACTGCATTGCACGGCGCTGGTATAGGCATGGACCATAAACTCCATCCGCTCGGGCTCACTATTAGCCACAGTTTTCAAGCCGCATTAAGTTAGGAATGCGCGTGAAATAGGCCTACAATTAACCGTCTCGTTTTTCTGACGACGTCGCCTTGATTGAATGAATAATTACTGGTCCTGATTTCGAGCGACAGCATTTTTTACCGGAACAGAACACGTACAGCGATGTAGGCCTACTTGCCTGCCTCGTAGAAAACAATTGTTTATATGGAAATTCAGTCTATTAACACACACACACATGCACAATGCACACACAAACACGCACACACGCACGCACACACACACACACATGCACACGGGGCTGCCGACAGAAATTCCGAGCCCCTAGGCAGAGCATAGTCACGGGTCCCTAACTATCCTTAGACTCTATGAGAATTTTTTAAACAAACTGAAATAATTATAGTGCAGATACGACCCTACAAAATTATATTTATATGTGCAACTATTGTAGTTACGTGTCCGTAATATTATATTTTATAAGGCATAAAATCATAAACTTTGTATATCTGATTATAATATATTTCATAAGTCTTCAATAACTCTTTTCAATAACTCTTTTCAATAACTCTTTTCAATAACTCTTTTCAATAACTCTTTTCAATAACTCTTTTTAATAACTCTTTTCTTTTCAATCAACTCTTTTTCAAACTCTTTTCAATAACTCTTTTCAATAACTCTTTCAATAACTCTTTTTCATAACTCTTTCAATAACTCTTTTCAATAACTCTTTTCAATAACTCTTTCAAATAACTCTTTTCAATAACTCTTTTTTCAATAACTCTTTCAATAACTCTTTTCAATAACTCTTTTCAATAACTCTTTCAATAACTTTTTCAATAACTCTTTTCAATAACTCTTTTCAATAACTCTTTTCAATAACTCTTTTCAATAACTCTTTTTCAATAACTCTTTTCAATAACTCTTTCAATAACTCTTTTCAATAACTCTTTTCAATAACTCTTTCAATAACTCTTTTTTTCAATAACTCTTTTCAATAACTCTTTTCAATAACTCTTTTCAATAACTCTTTTCAATAACTCTTTTCAATAACTCTTTAACTCTCAATAACTCTTTCAATAACTCTTTTTTTCAATAACTCTTTTCAATAACTCTTTTCAATAACTCTTTTCAATAACTCTTTTCAATAACTCTTTTCAATAACTCTTTTCAATAACTCTTTCAATAACTCTTTTCAATAACTCTCTCAACTCTTTCATCAACTCTTTTCAATAACTCTTTTCAATAACTCTTTTCAATAACTTCAATAACTCAATAACTTTTCAATAACTCTTTTCAATAACTCTTTTCAATAACTCTTTTTCAATAACTCTTTTCAATAACTCTTTTTCAATAACTCTTTCAATAACTCTTTTCAATAACTCTTCAATAACTCTTTTTAACTCTTTTCAATAATAACTTCATTTTTCAATAACTCTTTTCAATAACTCTTTCAATAACTCTTTTCAATAACTCTTTTCAATAACTCTTTCAATAACTCTTTTCAATAACTCTTTTCAATAACTCTTTTCAATAACTCTTTTTCAATAACTCTTTTCAATAACTCTTTTTCAATAACTCTTTTCAATAACTCTTTTCAATAACTCTTTTCAATAACTCTTTTCAATAACTCTTTTCAATAACTCTTTCAATCTTTTCACTCTTTTCAATAACTCTTTTCAATAACTCTTTTCAATAACTCTTTTCAAACTCTTTCAACTCTTTTTCAATAACTCTTTCAATAACTCTTTTCAATAACTCTTTTCAATAACTCTTTTCAATAACTCTTTTTTAACTCTTTTCAATAACTCTTTTCAATAACTCTTTTCATCAACTCTTTTCAATAACTCTTTTCAATAACTCTTTTCAATAACTCTTTTCAATAACTTTTCAATAACTCTTTTTTCAAACTCTCTTCAATAACTCTTTCAATAACTCTTTTCAATAACTCTTTTCAATAACTCTTTTCAATAACTCTTTTTTCAATAACTCTTTTCAATAACTCTTTTCAATAACTCTTTCAATAACTCTTTCAATAACTCTTTTCAACTCTTTTCAATAACTCTTTTCAATAACTCTTTTTCAATAACTCTTTTCAATAACTCTTTTCAATAACTCTTTTCACTCTTCTTTTCAATAACTCTTTTCAATAACTCTTTTCAATAACTCTTTTCAATAACTCTTTTCAATAACTCTTTCAATAACTCTTTTCAATAACTTCAATAACTCTTCTTTCAATAACTCTTCAATCAACTCTTTTCAATAACTCTTTCATCAACTCTTTCAATAACTCTTTTCAATAACTCTTTCAATAACTCTTTCAACTCTTTTTCAATAACTCTTTTCAATAACTCTTTCAATAACTCTCTTTTCAACTCTTTTTTTAACTCTTTCAATAACTCTTTTCAATAACTCTTTTTTCAATAACTTATTCAATAACTCTTTTCAAAAACTCTATTCAAAACTCTTTTATTTTTCAATAACTTTTTGAATAGACTTTTTGACTCTTTTCAAGAACTCTTTGAAATAGAGTTATTGAAAGAACTTTTCAATAACTCTATTGAAATAAGTTATTTTCAAAAGAGTTATTGAAAAGAGTTATTGAAAAGAGTTATTGAAAAGAGTTTTTGAAAAGAGTTATTGAAAAGAGTTATTGAAAAGAGTTATTGAAAAGAGTTATTGAAAAGAGTTATTGAAACTCTATTGAAAAGAGTTATTGAAAAGAGTTATTGAAAGAGTTATTGAAAAGAGTTATTGAAAAGAGTTATTGAAAAGAGTTATTGAAAAGAGTTATTGAAAAGAGTTATTGAAAAGAGTTATTGAAAAGAGTTATTGAAAAGAGTTATTGAAAAGAGTTATTGAAAAGAGTTATTGAAAAGAGTTATTGAAAAGAGTTATTGAAAAAGAGTTATTGAAAAGAGTTATTGAAAAGAGTTATTGAAAAGAGTTATTGAAAAGAGTTATTGAAAAGAGTTATTGAAAAGAGTTATTGAAAAGAGTTATTGAAAAGAGTTATTGAAAAGAGTTATTGAAAAGAGTTATTGAAAAGAGTTATTGAAAAGAGTTATTGAAAAGAGTTATTGAAAAGAGTTATTGAAAGAGTTATTGAAAAGAGTTATTGAAAAGAGTTATTGAAAAGAGTTATTGAAAAGAGTTATTGAATGAGAGTTATTGAAAAGAGTTATTGAAAAGAGTTATTGAAAAGATTTATTGAAAGAGTTATTGAAAAGAGTTATTGAAAAGAGTTATTGAAAAGAGTTATTGAAAAGAGTTATTGAAAAGAGTTATTGAAAAGAGTTTATTGAAAAGAGTTATTGAAAAGAGTTATTGAAAAGAGTTATTGAAAAGAGTTATTGAAAAGAGTTATTGAAAAGAGTTATTGAAAAGAGTTATTGAAAAGAGTTATTGAAAAGAGTTATTGAAAAGAGTTATTGAAAAGAGTTATTGAAAAGAGTTATTGAAAAGAGTTATTGAAAAGAGTTATTGAAAAGAGTTATTGAAAAGAGTTATTGAAAAAGTTATTGAAATTATTGAAAAGAGTTATTGAAAAGAGTTATTGAAAAGAGTTATTGAAAAGAGTTATTGAAAAGAGTTATTGAAAAGAGTTATTGAAAGAGTTATTGAAAGAGTTATTGAAAAGAGTTATTGAAAAGAGTTATTGAAAAGAGTTATTGAAAAGAGTTATTGAAAAGAGTTATTGAAAGTTATTGAAAGATTGAAAAGAGTTATTGAAAAGAGTTATTGAAAAGAGTTATTGAAAAGAGTTATTGAAAAGAGTTATTGAAAGAGTTATTGAAAAGAGTTATTGAAAAGAGTTATTGAAAAGAGTTATTGAAAAGAGTTATTGAAAAGAGTTATTGAAAAGAGTTATTGAAAAGAGTTATTGAAAAGAGTTATTGAAAAGAGTTATTGAAAAGAGTTATTGAAAAGAGTTATTGAAAAGAGTTATTGAAAAGAGTTATTGAAAAGAGTTATTGAAAAGAGTTATTGAAAAGAGTTATTGAAAAGAGTTATTGAAAGAGTTATTGAAAAGAGTTATTGAAAAGAGTTATTGAAAAGAGTTATTGAAAAGAGTTATTGAAAAGAGTTATTGAAAAGAGTTATTGAAAAGAGTTATTGAAAAGAGTTATTGAAAAGAGTTATTGAAAAGAGTTATTGAAAAGAGTTATTGAAAAGAGTTATTGAAAAGAGTTATTGAAAAGAGTTATTGAAAGAGTTATTGAAAAGAGTTATTGAAAAGAGTTATTGAAAAGAGTTATTGAAAAGAGTTATTGAAAAGAGTTATTGAAAAGAGTTATTGAAAAGAGTTATTGAAAAGAGTTATTGAAAAGAGTTATTGAAAAGAGTTATTGAAAAGAGTTATTGAAAAGAGTTATTGAAAAGAGTTATTGAAAAGAGTTATTGAAAAGAGTTATTGAAAAGAGTTATTGAAAAGAGAGTTATTGAAAAGAGTTATTGAAAAGTTATTGAAAAGAGTTATTGAAAAGAGTTATTGAAAAGAGTTATTGAAAAGAGTTATTGAAAAGAGTTATTGAAAAGAGTTATTGAAAAGAGTTATTGAAAAGAGTTATTGAAAAGAGTTATTGAAAAGAGTTATTGAAAAGAGTTATTGAAAAGAGTTATTGAAAAGAGTTATTGAAAAGAGTTATTGAAAAGAGTTATTGAAAAGAGTTATTGAAAAGAGTTATTGAAAAGAGTTATTGAAAAGAGTTATTGAAAAGAGTTATTGAAAAGAGTTATTGAAAAGAGTTATTGAAAAGAGTTATTGAAAAAAAGAGTTATTGAAAAGAGTTATTGAAAAGAGTTATTGAAAAGAGTTATTGAAAAGAGTTATTGAAAAGAGTTATTGAAAAGAGTTATTGAAAAGAGTTATTGAAAAGAGATTGAAAAGAGTATTGAAAAGAGTTATTGAAAGAGTTATTGAAAAGAGTTATTGAAAGAGTTATTGAAAAGAGTTATTGAAAAGAGTTATTGAAAAGAGTTATTGAAAAGAGTTATTGAAAAGAGTTATTGAAAAGAGTTATTGAAAAGAATTATTGAAAAGAGTTATTGAAAAGAGTTATTGAAAGAGTTATTGAAAAGAGTTATTGAAAAGAGTTATTGAAAAGAGTTATTGAAAAGAGTTATTGAAAAGAGTTATTGAAAAGAGTTATTGAAAAGAGTTATTGAAAAGAGTTATTGAAAAGAGTTATTGAAAAGAGTTATTGAAAAGAGTTATTGAAAAGAGTTATTGAAAAGAGTTATTGAAAAGAGTTATTGAAAAGAGTTATTGAAAAGAGTTATTGAAAAGAGTTATTGAAAAGAGTTATTGAAAAGAGTTATTGAAAAGAGTTATTGAAAAGAGTTATTGAAAAGAGTTATTGAAAAGAGTTATTGAAAAGAGTTATTGAAAGAGTTATTGAAAAGAGTTATTGAAAAGAGTTATTGAAAAGAGTTATTGAAAAGAGTTATTGAAAAGAGTTATTGAAAAGAGTTATTGAAAAGAGTTATTGAAAAAAGAGTTATTGAAAAGAGTGTTATTGAAAAGAGTTATTGAAAAGAGTTATTGAAAAGAGTTATTGAAAAGAATTATTGAAAAGAGTTATTGAAAAGAGTTATTGAAAAGAGTTATTGAAAAGAGTTATTGAAAAGAGTTATTGAAAAGAGTTATTGAAAAGAGTTATTGAAAAGAGTTATTGAAAAGAGTTATTGAAAAGAGTTATTGAAAAGAGTTATTGAAAAGAGTTATTGAAAAGAGTTATTGAAAAGAGTTATTGAAAAGAGTTATTGAAAAGAGTTATTGAAAAGAGTTATTGAAAAGAGTTATTGAAAGAGTTATTGAAAAGAGTTATTGAAAAGAGTTATTGAAAAGAGTTATTGAAAAGAGTTATTGAAAAGAGTTATTGAAAAGAGTTATTGAAAAGAGTTATTGAAAAGAGTTATTGAAAAGAGTTATTGAAAAGAGTTATTGAAAAGAGTTATTGAAAGAGTTATTGAAAAGAGTTATTGAAAAGAGTTATTGAAAAGAGTTATTGAAAAGAAGTTATTGAAAAGAGTTATTGAAAAGAGTTATTGAAAAGAGTTATTGAAAAGAGTTATTGAAAAGAGTTATTGAAAAGAGTTATTGAAAAGAGTTATTGAAAAGAGTTATTGAAAAGAGTTATTGAAAAGAATTATTGAAAAGAGTTATTGAGAAGAGTTATTGAAAGATTTATTGAAAAGAGTTATTGAAAAGAGTTATTGAAAAGAGTTATTGAAAAGAGTTATTGAAAGAGTTATTGAAAAGAGTTTATGAAAAGAGTTATTGAAAAGAGTTATTGAAAAGAGTTATTGAAAAGAGTTATTGAAAAAGTTATTGAAAGGAGTTATTGAAAAGAGTTATTGAAAAGAGTTATTGAAAAGAGTTATTGAAAAGAGTTATTGAAAAAGTTATTGAAAGGAGTTATTGAAAAGAGTTATTGAAAAGAGTTATTGAAGAGAGTTATTGAAAAGAGTTATTGAAAAGAGTTATTGAAAAGAGTTATTGAAAACTCTTTTCAATAACTCTTTCAATAACTTCTCAATATGCTCTCGACCCAGCTGAACCTTGGTGAGAACTGGGGCGAAAGTCCCTGTTGTTCCTTTGGAGTCGGCGCCTATGGTCCGGGCCCCTAAAAGTCGCCGGGCCCCTGGGCATTTGCCCCCCCCGCCCCCCTTTCGGCGGGCCTGCATGCACACACGCACGCGCACACATACACCCGCACACACACACGACGGTGTACAGCTTAGCCTATACAACATTTTAATGCTATACACCAGGGTTCATGTTTATGTTTATCAGGTTACGGCACTGTACGTAATTATATAGGCCGGTTTCGCTGTAGGCCTACAAAGCAATGACTACATTTAGTGCTTTTGGAATCAATGCCTTTGCATTCATGCACGCTTACATAGAGAGTTACCAGAGGTAAAGAAAGACCTGAGCTAACTGGTGGCAATTGGTGTTAGGCAACCTATTATTGCAGAATCTTGGCCCAACTACAGCAAAGCTTCTACTTCACCCTGGAATTTTTTCCCATGGGAACAATCAGTTAAGTCTGCGTGATCCATTTGAAACGCATGCTTGACCAAATGACCAAGTTGACCCAAATTAACAACAGGGATAGGCAGCTATGGAAATTGCGTAGGCCTAATTGAAATTACGTAATTTGTAATTCTACTACATCTCCCAAGGTAATTTGTAAATTTTAATTCAGTTACATTTTTCCTAGTAATTTAGCCCATCCCTGATTAGCAAATATCGTTGCAACATGACTGTAAGCGCTATAGGCTATAATTGCCGTTAAGGCTTATATCGATTATTGTCCGCAAAAAAGCCTGCTTGAGGCGCTCAAGAAAATTATGACTATGGATGGAATGCACATCAAAATGCTGACTACAGTGAGGCTGCTCCGTGAGCCCTGCAGCTATAGCTGCTGCTAGACGTCTGCGTGGTGGCTAGGCCAGACCTGAGTAGGCCTACACCTGTCTAGCGAAATTCTCTTGCAGACAGTCATATTTTATGGCGTTTTCGTATAAACGGAAACTAAGCTTAATGTTATATTTACAAGAGTAGCGTTGGTTGGTCAGGATTTTGGACACGCTGAGGGTTTAGTTGGTTGGCTCTCCACCGCCACACATGTTTCTAATCACCATGGCAGTAGGCCCATAGGCCCTAGACCTAGAGGTGACTAAATTAAAGGTCATACACAGTGGCGTAACGAAGGGTTTCAGCGCCCAGGGGCAAGGGTTGATGACTGCGCACTTTTAATTTTCTTGTTGACTTTTAATCGTTCTTGTCATAGTACTGTGTACCACTGTAAGCTAATTTTGCGCCCCTTGTGCTGCGCCCAGGGACGATTGCCCCCTCTGCCGCCCCTTCGTTACGCCACTGGTCATATAACATTAAATAATTTAGTCATTCGTCTGTTTTGAAGGCTTTGTAGGTCTCGCTGACCCAGTATTTTCGACCTCTGTACGTCTTTCAGATTTTAGAGCGAATTTGAATTCTCGTTTCCTTTTCAGTTTTAGGCCTACATGTTTTGTGAAACCTTTTCAGTTTTCATTTTATTTACTTTCAGAGTAATAATTTCATCGTGTTCCTTTTTACGTAAAACTTTTTGTAGTAAACCGTAACCCAAAGCAGTTTGAGGAGACAGCTGATCAATGCCACGTGCAACAAATCAATTGGGAATGGCCGGATTGGCTAATGACCTAGCCATAGGCGTAGCTACATGAGGCACGAGGAGGCAGTTGCTTCCTCTTGCAGTTTTGATATGCTGGAACGTCTACATGTATTGACCAATGACCCCAAAGACCATGGATTTTGCCAATGGTCTGTGAAGTTGCCTCCTCTTGAATTTAAATCTGCAGTTAGGCCTACGTGCCTGGACCTAGCTGTGGTCTTGATTGAGTAAAGATGTGGCCAATAGCCTAGGGGTTAGTGTGCTGGAGTAGCTGGACTGTCAATCCAAAAGTCGGGTTCATCATCTCTCTGCAGTGCAAAAATAAAAAAATTCTCGCCCCTAAGCGAAATTAGCAAGATGAGTATCAGGCTATACGTCAACTGTAAGCCTAGGCTACTGATACGCATCGCTGATGTTACGTTCAAACATAAGACTCACTGCGCAAGACTTTATGTTCTTTATGGTAAATGCTCCATATAAATGCTTAGTTACACTAGAGTAAGTTGGACCAATTTGGTCTATAATTTATGTTGAAGTTGAGAGGACCACTCCATTTTCAGACCTGTTACGGTCCTACCGGCCTAGTTACATAATGATTTATTGATTTGGTGTATAGGGCTATAGGCCTAGGCTACAGCGGGTATAATTGGAGTTTCCGCAATTTTAGGCACTAGCATAGCAACACTTTTGCTATGGATTGGTATAGAAAAAAATATACGTGTAGATGCATAGTTATGTAGGCTATCTGGTGTGTAGGCTACAAGACAGTAGAATATTATAAGATGCACACATAGGGCCTATGGGTCTTTTCTCAGCTTTTGCGTGTTAGGCTATGTATTCCTGGGCTCAACGCTGGCTAATCCCCGGCTAGTATGTCATTGGCGGTCTATATAGTACACTGGCGTTCTCTTTCAGCCGTTTTCTGCACAGCACCCGACTTTATACTGTACGATCCGATGATTTTCCGATCTGGTATGAATCATAATTAGCCTCTGACACGCGGAATGGGTTAGTGCACCATCGGAGAGATCTCAGCCTGGTGACCTGATCCATGAAATCAATGCCTACTCAGAAAATAAAGCGTGCAGTCTGTTACATAGGCCTACAGCCTCACGTCAAGCGCTCTGCCCTGATGCGTTCAGCTGTGTTTACGAAGGCCCATCGCTTACAGCTGCTACATGTACCTGCAGAAGTCGATGCGATTAGTTACCCTAGTGGTTAAAACTCACTCCGCCTTCCAACTGTAAAAGCTTTCTCGCAGGGGCGTGGCCATGAAAAATTTCGGAGGGGTTTTAAATTTTGGGGGTTTCCATTGAAAATGTTCGTATTTTTTTTACATTTTTAGTTTTTTCTTTATAACAGCAACGCATTTATCTGGGGGGGTTGAACCCGTAAACCCACCCCTTGGATCTTTACTTTTTATTATCTGGGCAACCCCTCTGATTCGACGCAGCGCTCGTGAATGAGCTGGTGCCCTGCGTTTAGATCTATGGCTTTAGAGTAGCACTTTAGAAATCTGGAGTTTACTATGTTTTATTACGAAAAACCGACACAAGAAACTGAAAGATTAAACATCCTTCGATATAATATGCACGCGTTTTATTGCTCAAAGCCTCAGAATGCTTTCATCAATTACAAGTCTAAAAAAATTCTGATCACACACAGACCTACAGGCGTCTAAGTACTGTATAATAGTTAATATAATCAAGTCTATTAAACGAAAATATCACACCAAACCCAATAATATGCCACAGACGACAAAATTAGGCCTAATACATAAATTCGCATGCAAGTGAAGAATAGTGTTCAACAGAGTACGATGGGCAAAGGCCATTTTGCGATATCTTCTAGCAGACTACAGACTACAAAAAACCTACAAGAACATGTAGTTACTTAGGCAACACTGAGAAGACGATTGTTCCAAGAGCTGAGAAACTGAATATCGTACAGTTCTCAGCCAACAATATGAAAGCAACATGTTGAAATTGATCCGGAGCATGAAATATGATTCACTCAGCAGTCAACATATATCATAAATTATCTCCAATGCAAAACAGAAAACTGCTTACAACCAGCCGCAGCCCAGCAAAACATTGGCACAAAAACAGTAGTTTCATCGTTCAAAGCCCGGCCAGTGTTCTATAAATCAAAATTAAATTCTCATTGTGACATGATGACTACCCCTGCCAGCATACCATAAGGGGCCATACTCCCACATGGGTTCCATCAATTGTTCATCGCAGGGAACTCGTGCACCACAGCCCAGTCAAATCTAATTCGGTCACTTTCCTTGCCAGAACCCAGAGTGGTCAAGCAATGTGTGAAACTGGACAATGTGTTTAAGCATTTGTAATAATGTGAAAGAAATCAAGGATCTTGGATGGTGAGAATTAACATGTCTAGACTTTAGGAGCGAAGCTAGAAATGATAATATCGTTTAGCCTATACGGGCATAGCTCTACTGACCCCAATGTCCGAAGGGTTTTACCTTAATGTCTGCATTTCCTGAAGTCTGGCAAGCATGTCCATTTGGCGCCCATATTCCTATTTGGGACCCATTATAGGGCCCATAATGGTTCAACCCAATGTTTATGGGCATACTGGCAGAGTATATATATATATATATATATATTTTATATATATATATATATATACATATAATATTTATATATATATATATATATACATATAAGTATACTAATTATTATTGTTAATTAGTAATTTCTGTAGCTGTGGTGTCTAATGCACAAGGCATCAACCGATGACACAACAAAGCCAGGCTGTAATACTAATGCTAAAGAGCACTTCCATAATAGAATACAAAGAGCAGTAAAACAGGCAATGCAGCAGACTTTCGTGAACAGTCTCTATATAAATACAGCACATGAAGAGTCTATCCATGCAATGAAATGTACCGCCAATCTATACTATAAACAATTTATAGAAAGTAGATTACTATCATAAATGTGGGATAATAATAATAATAATAATGTTCGTGTTTATTGACAAGCACACTGACAAACTGTAACAAATTTCATGACCTTACTGAACACATGTCTTGGCAGCTTGACAGGTGCCCACTCATTTTAGCTGCCCTCTACGGAGTGGAAGGTCGAGGGGCTACTGGCACTGAACCACATCTTTTACGATCTATTTGTTCTTCAAGCAAGAGTGTTACCCCTTAACTATCCCTCCACATAATAACAAAAGTATCCCACTGATTTTTCAGAAACTGTCAATATGTGTATCGTTAAAATTTCTCTACAGAGATTCTTAAAAGAAGAAGAACAAGGATGCAGAAAAAAACAGAAAAACTGAGTATGTGTGTCAAGAAAGTAGGCAGGACTTTGAGTGCATGACACAAAAGCCATCTTGAAAACACTTGAAAAGCTAAATTCAAAAGGTGTACCGTATGTAATATTTTAAAGCTTCTCAGGAAAATAAATGCAGTTTACATGTACATAGATTTATTAGAGGTCTCTCAATTGAACACACAAGGACTACAACCCTTCCAGCCAAAGGGGAACTGTATTATCTTTTCCTTGCATACTTCATGGCTCAACCATGCATAGCGAATGTTCATATTCATCAAAATGGCAATTGAACTTTGTCCACAGCAGTAAATGATTGACGAAACGTGATATGAATCCATTAACAATAATGAAAGTCAGATGCCTTTTGGTAACAGCGGGAAACCCACTTAAAGAGAAAGCATAGAAAGAAAAGAGTTACAGATACCAAAATGCAGTGAGAACTGTACACATTACTTGATGCCACAAGAAGACGTTAAACTGTTGGATTAAAAATAATAAGACAGAAAACGAAATTATAAATACATCAAGATGCATAACTAAAAGCGAGTGAATTCAAAATGGATGCTATTACAGCTAAAACAGAGACACCAAACAAAACCACAGTGCAATCCCACATACAATCTGTTCTCATTCTAAAGCCTGTGCAACAACAATTAACCCAAACTCCAATTGTTTTCTTTACTACTTAAATATATCAACAACCCTGTTATTGCAACTGTCAAAGAATTCTTTAACACTTTAACAGCGAGCTGCTTTGGTTTCCAAGTCACTTTTAGTATAGCTCGTCGTAAAGTTGTTGAAACTATCCATGAAAAGTCTTTACTAGGAAAACTCCTTATGTTTGACATTTGCTAAAGCAACCACTTGTCCGAGGCAACAACACAAAATAAAACAACATCACCATACAAAATTGATGTCAGCAACTCCAACAATTAATGTTCCAAAATTATTGTGTAGCATGCCAGTAATTATAGCCTCAAATAAACCATTAAATCAACTCAGTACCAAGTTTCTTGTTTGTACATCATACCATACATGTACAATGCATTTTACTCCATGTCACTGTTCCAAGTACAAGTGCTACGTACTAACAGTATACTCAGAATGGTTTCAATGATTTTGTCCAAGTTTGTTCCACAGTTCTTCAGAGTATATTCAGACTAAACTAGGTGCACACTTCAAGCAGAAGAGGAATGTACCTGGTAAGAAACTATGTTGGTTGCGAGAAAAGAAAAAAATCATACAAAAAAAACACTAATTTATATAATTGTATTATTATCATCATTATTATCATCAAATATTATTACCAAAAAAGTTTTATAAGTTAAACAGATCATACCTATCCAAATGACCTATCCAAGTAATAGTGACGAAATGGTTAAATAAATACCAAAGGCTTAGAACAGACGAAAACATAAAACACTAGTGCGAGATTTTTAAATGCGAGTTCCACTCTAAAAATTGTCAGATACTACCAACAGCAGTCAAAATGCTCTTCGATGTAGCTGGTGCACTTTTATTTGGCTCAAAAAGGTGCTAAATAAATAGTCTGATATATATAAATACATGTACATCTACAGTGCATACTAAACAGTATCTGAGAAAAGGAAGCAACACAATTACGGTGTGACTAGATATGTAAAAAGACCACACAAAGTTCTGTATACGAAAATATAGTTGAAGTATCCAGAGCTTCGAAATTCTGGGCATTCTTAAAACTTCAGCTATGGGTAGTTCTTTAAAATGAAGAAATTGACAGAAAGAGAGAGAGACATGCATGGACATTAATCCATCTGAAAAACTCTCCATAAAATTTCATAAAAATGGCGAGTATAGTTGAATTTACAACAATCACCTCTAACGCATCAGAATGCTTTTTCAAATGGCTTGCCAATAAGCCACAAGAAGCAGAGTAATATAACCCTCTGAATGCTATGCGTCATTTCAATTGAACCAATGCTCTGAAACTCTCTTTAAAAAAATTAATCTACTCCAGTAAATGGTTTTCCCAGAGCAAAATATTCTCATAAGCACGGTGTATGAAATGACTACGAAACACGAAACTGGCATTCAAAGGCCCATTTTTTACTCTAACCAGAACACAGAATCATTGATGGCTCTCTCTCTCTCTCTCTCTCTCTCTCTCTCTCTCTCTCTCTCTCTCTCTCTCTCTCTCTCTCTCTCTCTCTCTCTCTCTCTCTCTCTCTCTCTCTCTCTCTCACCATTCATCTTTATCCATTATATCTTCATTAGCCGACGTTCATGATAACCCACTTACTACTGTAGTAGCAGCAGACGTTTTTAAGTCCTCAAGCAGCAGAATCAAGGTATACTAAGGAACGAGATTCAGATAAAACATTTGACTACAGCAATGACTGGTTATTCCACACACGAATGCAGAATTTAAACAGTTTTGCAGAACACAGCCAACTAGTAGCTTCTATCCAGAAAAATGAATGGCAGTTCTAGGAACAATCCAATAAGGCAACTTTAGTTCAAAAGCCAATGCTTCCACAGCCCACATACTCCACTCAATCATCACATTGCCATTCAACAAGCAACACTAGAACTATGTTATCAGAGCCTCCTACTCTGTTCAGCAAGATCAAGAAAGCATCATGCTGGCATAAGATAACACATCAAACACATTCTTTGCCTCCTGCATGGAAAAGGAACAGCTAATTTCGTATGACTTATTGTTGTGGTCAAAGTCTGATATCTAAGAAGCAAAAATAAATATATTCCTAAGGTACTTTAGTAACTGGATTATCTCAGTTAAGAGATTTTAGGCAAGATTTGCCACATGGGATGCATAATCTTTCACAGAACCAACCTTTGTTTAAGTCACAAAAAATACACCAGCAAAGAAGGCCAATAAATGTGCCTTTCAGCAATTCACTTTACGAAAAAGTTCGAAAACCTAACACCTGACAGCAGTACTTCAAATCAATAAAAGTCATAACAGAATCAAACAAGAATCTTGTGAAACATTTGACCTAAAGGCAAAACTGGAATATTTAAGAAAGTAAATAGCAGCTAAATTTCAAACGTAAACCCTGTGACAGAAATCCACAAACTAACACCTCCTAGGTACCTTTTTAAAGTGACTCTCATTCAATCAATCAATCAATTTCGTTTATTCTCAATATCAAGGTCATTCCAGAGCATAGGACCAACAGATGCATAAGCGCGATGCTGGGCAGTAGCAGCCATATACATTAAAACTTGATTTTCTCAGCAAATACACATCCCAGCTTTGGTATCTTTTCTCCCAGAAGTTCACAAATACCTGTAATAATTTATTGAAACATGTAACAATAGGGCTATTAACAATATTAATAGTACTAGTAATAATAATAAAAAAGGTATTAATAAATAAGTTACAGTAATTCATGACAAAATAAAAATGAAAATCTTCACTGCACATGATTAAACTGTTAAAAATTTGTTTTCTAAAAATGTTCATAGAAAAATCTCAATACAAATTTTGCATTATCAAAACAATTACAATATTTTACCATTAACAATAATGCTTAACATTATGTGAAAGCCAGAGCAGCTTGACATCAACAATGCTACACTACCAGTAAGTGCAAGATTACTTGTGTTTCATCACTAAACAGACATAGTGGTACAATCAGATAAAATGCAATTAAACAGTTCACACATTGCTTAGAGAATTGGCTGCTATCAAGTGTTATCTACCTGCTTTTGCAAGTATTTTGATTTCTAAAGTGCCACAAACTTTCTTGAAACAACTGTGCATGAAACATGTAACATCTTGGTTGTCAGCTTAACATGTTAAAAGGCATCAAAGTAATGTAAAAAAAATCGTTCACAAATATTTTTGGCACCTACCAAAAACCTCGTCATATAACTTAAACCTTAAATACCTTGTAACCATACCTTTGGACTCATCACATTCAGTAACGTGACCAAACAATATTTCAAACTATAGCCAAACCAAACCATTACCCTAGCGCATGATCAAGTCAATGTCAGAGACTGTAAAAGCACAAACTATGAAGCAGTAAAGTTACCTCAAACCTAATCACACAATTTTTTATCATTTTCATTCTTCATCAGAAAAGCAACTACAAAAGTAACGACGTGTGAGTATCTGCTACTCTAACACACCATAATATTACGCAGAAATGATTATACTTGTGATTTCATGCTCAAATATATCCATGTGTGTAACATATGTAAACAATTACATTTGTTCTACATTTGCACATATAAATAAATACGCATGTGCAAATATGTAATAATTTGCAGCAGAAACTGAACACAAACTTCTTCTTACAATCCGGTGTAGTATTCAGTTACACAATAACCAAATAGTATGTTGTTCTTGTTAAACTGAATGAAACATAACACTTGTCTACTACACTTAAGAAAATGAAGTCGTTTGTCAATATATTACACTTCAACGTATCTTCGACGCTATTGCAGGAATTCACTTATCCCATTACTGTCGCAGATTTTCCGTTGTGAAAATCACGGACAAGTTTGAACGTCTTAAAAAACAACAGTTAAGAATCAAAAACAAAACTGTTAGAAACCACCGGACTGTAGATGACACAGCATTAAGAACATCACAGGGCACGCTCCACACAAAAGAAGCTTTGAAAAAAGGCAGATGGAAACAATGGCACAGACAGGAGAACTTAAACTTAATTCCAAGTAACTACCCAGAGTTTGGTACAACCATGAAGGAATAAAGCATAACTATATGCAGCTGATAAGAAGGAAACTAGACCAAACAGACAGAATTGAACCAAGTAAACCATGATCTACAACAAGAATTAATAACTTTAACAGAATATAACTAAATTACCATAACATGTGATACAGTATTATGTATCATTAACTAGTGCTGACTGCTGAGTTAAAAAATGATGAGATGTCAAAGCATTCCTCTCAGAGTGTGTACTTCATCACAGGGATGCTGTAGTGAATCCAATCTTGGTCTTCTTGAATTATGTGCAGTTTGTGAAAGCCGTCTGCTCCTTCGTCTGGATAATGCACAATGAAACCTTCTTTGTTGAAAAGCGAGGGCCGTATCACCTCAATTCTAACACCCACGGTCAGACCAAGCAAAGATATCTCCACCTGAAAAATAAGTCAGTGAAAATTTACAATTTCAACCATGGAAAACAACATTAAACACTGAGATCAACCCTACAATAACAAAACCTGTGCCATCCACAAAGTTACCAATCCATGGAAAAAATTTAGATTAGAAAATGTCTACAGAAATGCATGTTTTGCATAAGTAAAAATCAGCCTGAATTTAAGAATCTGCATATTTCTTAAGTATTTCTGAAGTTTCAAAATAAACTCTAATCTTCTAAGGAACAATTCTAAAATGCTCCTAATCTCATTTAATGATTCTGCTGATCCTGATTCAATCATTCTTATTCTGATTATACAAGAAAGACAACTCTAATAATTGTTAATTATTCCAATACCTCTGGTTGTACGATTCTAATTATAAGACTCCTGCTTCATTTCAACTGTATTTATACTGGTAGACTCAGCACAATTCACATTATCACTATATTGCACTGTGATCAATTCTAAATTGCATATAATATGGAGTGTCATCAATGTCACAGAAGCTTACAGCTCTCATTGGCCGTGTATTTCCAATGACGTTGATGTGACTGGTAAAGAAGGACTCAACAGATTTTGAAGACTCCTTTGCAAAGAACTGTAGCATGAATGACGGCACATTTCTGTGACCTGCGTGCTCGCTGAACAGCTCAATTGCCTTTAGCATCATAAGGATCTTCAGGCCTTCCAAGAGACTGTGATCCATCTCTGGACTGTGGTTGAGTAGCGCCAGCAGATACTGCTCTCGACACATCACATTCGACATACCAGCAACGGCTTCAACCTACAGTAAAGTAGACAAAATCTAGACATTTGGAACTGATGATTACAAATGGTGTATGAATGTCTCTGGGCATTTTCAGATTAAAATGTCATTCAAGAAATGCCATTTTGAAATCAAAGATAGATTCAATCATTAAGGTTTGTGGATCATCTGAAAACAACTACTAAAGCAAATGACCATCCTTAATTAGTTGGTAAATAAGTATAAAAAGAGAATATCTTCAGAGCCACAGTAAGACAGAGTACCACAAGCTACAGTACAGTAAAGTAGAGAAAGGATGGTAAAGTACACCTTTCAACACCTGTAATCAATCCAGCATTATGGCTTTAGAGCTACAATAAGACAGGTAAGGTATGGTATCTAAGGTAAAAAAATGTTAATAACGAAAAGTAGAATAAATAGGGCAAACACTCAATCAGCAATATCTGCAATGAATCAAACAGTATTGCATTTTACCAATATAAAATTATATTCCAATTCCAGATGAGAAAGAAGATTACCTGGAAAATTAATGAAAGGGCCAGTGAAGATATTACGAGGTTTAGACAGTATGACAAATGCAGTCATAATTAAATGGGGGCAAAAAAGTTTAGACATGAAAACAACCAACACACAACCAACACCTGAATATCATCTATTGTCTAAATAAATTCTAGTCACGTAAATCCTATCTCTTGGCATGACGTCAGTAAAACCTGATCCAAATCCTTTGACAACAAGCTTACCAGCATGTTAAACTAAATCAAAGTTTCAGTGTCTCAGCACACTATTATTATTATTAATTATCGTTGCATGATGATACACAAAGCGCTAATTAATACAGCTAAATACACTGCAGATGCACGAAGTCACACAGTCCAGTCCCTCGGTGAATTAGCCAATGTAGAAATGAGATCTTATGATATGCATTGGCGGCAATTCTGGTAACAGCTTATTACATTTGTCTATAGTATTCATCAAGGTACAATGGCTACACAATCAATGTTATAGTTCTTACTGTACCTGTTCAAATAATATTCTAAGGCATTCTGTCATCTTCATGACAGTTTCCTCTTTGGTCAATGCTGACTGATGTCCAAACTTCCAGTCAATCAGATATGAGTGGCCAGAATCAATGGCCATGGCCAGTTTCTGAAACAGTAAAACAAATGATCAGAGTACGTGTGGAAATACCCGCGTTTTTACAAAGAGTTTGCCTCAATGTTCTTGTTACAAGCATCCATGTACGAACATTTAATCTGATATGTGCAGTTCCAAATTTGACAACATATTGGTCTAAATGTTTTAAACTACAACTTCATTCAGTGGGTAAACAGTTTATGAAAACTTGGAACATTACAGTGTTTTTCAACTACAGTATATCTGTAACATCATATACCCAGGCTTCATAAATATAACAGTCTGTCAAATTCCAAAAGTTATTAATTACCAGCTATAATTATAAAAACAATTAAGACTCACCACAGTTCTGTATGTTTAATTAATGAACCTGAAGATAAACTGGCCTGGTTACCTACACCGGTTAGAGTTTCCAGAAAGTTTCCAGTTGCAAGGTGTCTATGTACAAGGATTCTGGTTCACATACTACTGGTAGCTCATTGCAGAGATTTTAATCTTGGGATGGTACTGTACTCATACACAGGAACTTTAAATGGCATGACTACCATTCAAATGAGCAGAAGTGGTGAAGGATCTCATTTCATCAATTCATAAAAAAAATAAGCACGGTCAAGGCTATAAGGCCGCTAAAGAAAAACGTGTACATTTACATATAACAGACAAAAGTGCAAAGGTAATGTTATAGTTCTAAGAAGAATGATGGCTCAGTTCACAATCTTTATAAACAGTACCTGAACAAGGTGCTCAAAGTTTCCGGTTGAAGCCAGTATCGGCAGATTATGAACCAGCACTTGATAAAGAACAGCTCGAAGGTTACTGTAATTATCGTTCCGAATCTTTCGAATGCTTGAAATGCCCCACAGTCGATTTAACAAGTCGAAACCCTACAATTAATGAACATGAAATTGTGAATCACATTGTAATTAACTTTAGTGGTAAGAGCATTTACAAAGCAATTTTTGGGCTAAAAAAAATTTCCACATGGCATCTGTGGTCACTTAAAAATGTCCAAAAGTCCCAAAACACTGGATGAAGCTCCAGTATAAGAAGTGCACAATACAACTCATTACAAGGAACTTCACTTAGCAGAGACTTAATGAACTGTTCGGTAACAGAAAGACTAGCTTACAATGTTTAGTATCTTGTAATTTGAGGGACAAAAAATATATTAAAGACATAATATTAAGCAGGCATAACATAGTGGCTAAGTGGTAACACACTGAGGTTTATCAATACATCTGGGATTCAAACCCTGGTGTGCCAAATATTCAAGTAAATAAACAATAACCTAATACTATCAATCAATATTTTTAAGATACTCGATCTGGACATTATGACAATTCTGATATTCAAACCATTGATACAAACATGAGAGAATAAGTAAGCTATGCAGTTTAGCACGAGTAATGGCTTAAAGCCTTAACTTCCATGAAAGATTTCATATAATTAATTCATACCTTTCTCAAATCAGCTTTTCTGTCACAACCATGTTGACCAAGCTCTTGTGCCAGATAATCTCGAATGTTAACCTTATTTCCAATGTTTATCGCTTTCGGGTTATTCATCATCTCACTGAAGCACGGTTTTGGGGCCGGTGGAACAAAGGATCCATGGTAATCAGCCAAGTTCGGAAGCTGTCTGCGCCATCCTTTGTTTTCAGCAACATCGTTGGATTTACAACGCAAAACTGGAGCATTACCACAGTGATGAACTGTAGGGTGAGGCTGACATACTGCACAGCTGCTCTGACACTGTGAGTTACAGCCTTTGCAGTACCCTGACGACAAGGGTCGGTCGTATCTCCTGCTTGTTCGCGCTGATGATGGCCGCCCCTTCCGGTGCACATGGCAACTGGAACAGGAATGATGCGGACATCTGAAAGACATCTTTTCACGGCAGCAAGAACAGGTGTCTGAGATGCAAGGAGATTGCATGTGACCACAGATGCCGTGTGGAAAACAGACACCCGGCGAACACGACTGACAATCACAGATATGATGATTTAGATGAGAAAACACTGGAAGATCAGCATCATGGATCGCAGAAGAACTGCAGACATGTTCCTGATGGCATTTAGAGTTCACGTGAACAGCTCCACGATGCAGTGAAGGAGATTCAAAGCCTCTCGTACCAAAGCAAGCTTCATCGTCAAAACACTCTTCTCCGAAACCGTCAAGGCGAATTTGGTTCAATCCAGTGGACAAAGAGCGCTTGGAAGAGCGGTGTTTTCCCGAGTTCACAGCAGTAGTGGCTTCTAAGTTCAGATGTTCCGCTGGTAATCCTACAATATCATCACTGAAGACAGGACACGGTCGTTTGACTACAAACATTGGCTTATCATGCTGATCCAAAGCCAAGTCTGAATGGTAGTCCCAGATAAAGTCCGGCGTATCCAGTTCATCTTCGATCTCAGGACCAACTGAACAGCTCTGCGATCTCACTGACGATAGGCTCCTGCTTCTTCCTCTTCTTCTACTCCTTGCTTCTGTCATAATCCTCCTATTCTCATCCTCATCCTCCTCTGCCCAGGAAAGGTTGTGTGTCACTTGAACTGCATCTTCCTTTGACAGAAGAACTTCAACCTTATCGTTCATGTAGGTGATGTCTTCCTGAATCTTGCGCAGTTCTTTGTGTAGCTGGTCCATGCTGCTCATTGTCCAGTGATCCAGCGTCCCTGTGTCCCCATCCGGTGGAGTCATAATACCAGTCAAGTCCTCACCGAGATCCACACTGAAGCCTTTGCTCACAAGTGACTCTCTGTACGTATATCCGGAAGAGGCAGTGCTTAAGTCACTTCCATAACTGTGATGATTCCGTCGAAGCCATATGCGAGGAACGTCAGCCGACAGGTTGCTTCCAGAGGAAAGCTGGCGACGGTGAGACGGCAAAGATGACGCTTTTCTCGCAGCATGAAAAGGATGTTCGTCAGATCCAAAAATAAGATCATCAGCGGCAATGTTGTCCAGCTCGTCGTCCGGATTTTCTGAGACCAAGGAAGGAACGAGAATATGATCGGTGATTGAGAGGACTCCGTCTGATAACGCATCCTCATCCAGTCTGAAGCAATTTGGATCGTGTTCACTGAGAATTCTCTTCCTTTGACCCGATCCATGGACGTCTCCTTCACAGGACACAGCTCCGGGTGTCTGATCGACCGACACATATCCGCTGCTTCTCCACGATCGCAAGGATTTGAAAACATCCTTCAGGTTGCCATAGATGTCACTGGTGTAGTCTGCCTCCGAAGCCAAGTCTACATTCGCCAGTTCTGCACGTGCCAGCCATTCGGCCACTGTGTTCCGGCGCCTGTGAAGCTGTGTATCGGTTCGCCTGCTATCCAATGGATACGTCTGAGGAATTGAGGCTGGAAGTGGCTGGTTACCTGTTCCAGCAGTGTCTGTAGAGATGCCAGAGTCTGGAGTCTAGAAAATGTAAACAAAGCAGAACCTATGGTCTACAAAAGAGGCAAACGCAGGAATAACTTACACAAGGCATCCAAGCAATCCAAAGACATAACAAATACAATATATACAATGATATCGTAAACATTATGAGAAGCTATAAAGACCCAAGGTGGAAAATGGCCACTGTCAGTCTCTAATAATTTTATCAAGACACTTTTAAATGTAGGATTAGGTTCAAGACAAAAGTGATACACATACAGACATTGAAGGTTTTGGATTGCAAACCTATACCTAACTTTACCTTTCAATTTCAACTTCAACATTCCTTGAACTGCGAGAACCCACTATCAGCAACTATTAATGAATCAAACCTCTAATATATTTATGAGCCTTACCCTAATTTAGCTTATCTTACCATACCTTCAACTTTCATCAAGTGTCACTGAACCAGACATTTCTGTAGCAATTTTAGACCATTGAAAATGCATAATATAACTCTAGTACATTTAGAAACAGAAACAAAGCAAAAAGTAAACATCACATCACAGAACAAGAAATATAGCTTGGATGCTCTGTATATATTTCTGCTGTCAAGATACTCTTGATCTATAGCAGAACCTGAAAAACACTGTTCCAGTCTAACATACAGCTGTTCACAGGAATAGCAGAACAGGTGTTGGACTGTTGGTTGAACACAAAGACAGGTGCTAATCTGTGACTTCAGATACCTATGGACCACATGGGTCTACAGTTGGCCTGAAGGTCAAGTAAAACTTCATATGCCAAATCCAAAACTATAAAGCAGAAATGTCAATCTAATGATAGCTGGACCTTCAAGTTCAAGCACAAAAACAACCACAGCCAACAGCAGAAAACTTCATGAGTTTTGAGAATTGCCCCATACACTTGTTTTAACAAAGCAGCCTTTAGGTGAACATGGTATTAGAAGATTGTACAATAATGAAGTGGCAATAAATGTAGAGCACAGTGTTTCACTTTAAGCAGCAACAATGTGTTCAAAGTGTTAGCTATTTCTTCTAACCCTTGGCATACGAGGATGGGGTGACCAGTTCTCTTCCTTACCGTCCAATTTTCCCACTAACTGTGTCATACATTATTTTATAGCCAAGTCTGGTGGAAGGGTGGTGAGGGAACTAAAGCAGAAGAGATATCTTCAAATATTTCTGTTTGGTCCTATACAGGGTTTGAGCTCTTTGGATTTACATCTCAGCACATTCGCCAATAAATTAAAATGGTGCAACACCTAAACCCAAATTAAATCTGGGGAGAAAATTACATGGAAGGTCAAGTGTCATTGAAAGGGACCAGCTGCTCATGGAGAAACTGGAAACTAGAACTGGTGTCAACAACAATTAACTCAATGAATGCTATATGTTTGGATCCTTCCACTGAAATTGGGACAAGTACAGAGCTATTGGTCACTGGCACAGCAAATGCGAATCAATAAAAATGCAGACCAACATCTCTGAACTTGACCCTCAATTTTACCTGGCCAGTCTAATGTTGACATTAAATTTGCCCGTACAAGGACAACATATATGCTTTACAATGAACCAATTCACTATTCTTAAATAGATCGAAATTTTCCATTACAATGAAACAGCAGGAGACAAGGCGTCAAGCCTTATGACAAAAGTCCATGAACAGTCAGGGTGGATTTCACAAGCATTAAACAATGCAATTCCAGCAGGTTCATTATTACTGACCATGTCACCTTGTTACTTATAATTAAGTGAACCCGCAGAGAACAGGACCACTTGTTGTGCACTAGACTACCGGAAAGAGGTCCTGTCCATTTTTCTCATGAATATTGATTTTTGCATCTAATTGATGCATTTACATCGCAGACTAATACTGCATCACAGCTTGTATTATGCTGTAAGCCCTGCCAAGGCTAAATATTGTCAATAATGCATTTGGTAGAAACAGGATGAAATTCTATATGCAACATCCTGAAAACTTATATTTTATCATTTCACAACAAGCTGCTTAAACTTTGGACCTAAAGTCCTGAAAGTGTTTTAGTCTGATTTCCTTTAGGTTTCAGTTTAATGCCAATGCTAGTAAGTACATTCTAAAAAGTAGTCCAGGCTTTCCTCCACTGTGGTCACATATAACCATTTATAAATCTTGACTGTTAAGCAGAGCATAACCATATCTTCCCACATTGAAATTTTTAGCCGTTACATGTGATTTTCTGGTAAATCCAACAAATTATGGCACAACTAAGGTCAAAAGTGTGATGTTAAGTAGCATCAAAAACATTATAAATTGTATAACATTTCATGAGTAGCTATTCAGACATACACCAAACACTTGAGAAATCCACTGGAAACATTAAGGTCTTGAACATGAAGAGCATAAGTGGTGACAGGAGCATTTGCTCCCCTTCGGATTTTGCATGAGACTTCAGTCATACAAAATTTAATTATCATATTAGTTTTTAACAATGAATGGCAATGATTTTTTTCCACATTTAAATTTTTATCCAAACTAGTCCAGATAACCCAAAAATTTAAAATATATAAAAACACTGAAATTTTTAGCAGTTTTGTTTTTGAAATAAATGTTCAGATGTAGCTGAAAACAGGATCCCAGAACACTACAACAGGCCCCATATCATGTCAAATGCTTCCAAATGTGATGGTGGCTGTTCGGATTCGTGCAAGACTCCCAATAGCAGTAACGAATGCCGAGGGTGATGTGATCATTTGCTTTCGGCACCCTTGTTGGTCCCCGTGCCAACAATTTAAAACTTTGCTCCCCCTACAAAAATTCCTGTGGACGCCCTCGACTCCCCTTATACACACGAGAGCTTGAGGACTATTTTTGGCAAGGACATCCAATATCAGTAAGGTCATATCAGAAAATAGACCAGAACAAAACAAAAAATTAATCAAATCCGAGACGGGAAGCTTTCTGGACCTGCAGATCAGACTAATGAAAGTTGTGATAATTCCTTCCCGGCTTAATTATAATCACAGCTGGAAAAGGCGGCTAGCAGAATTGAACAGGAAAGAAGATTTTCAACCAGAAACTATAACACAGTATTTGGCAGCCATATCTCCACTGTGTTATGTCACAACTTTTGTGTTACAATAAGCATGTTGTGCTATAACATCTCAACAGTGGCTAAAAACAGTATTATTCCAATCATTGATAATTTCTCAAAGTAGGAGTTGATATAATTTATGATTGAGGAACCAGCCCAATGATATAATAATACAATGTTAACTACTGTACAATCCATATACATACTACACAGTGACAATTGGAGATTTTTCATTGTTTCGGATATAAACCTAATCTTTAAGTTTAAAGTCAAGACCATGACAATTATTTGTAATCATGCTATTTCTGACAAATCATATGCTGTGACTAACAGAACAGCAGGTCAAAGGTAATTTACATATTAAACATCCCATAGTTTAGAATTGAAATGAACTGACTAATCATTGAATAAACTCAGACACAAGTACATCAACAGTCATGACTAATTAATAGTCATTTGAGTCAAAGACACAATCTCTGTGTTGACTTCATTACAAAAGTGATCTTTAACCTGCTTCAATGCACATACTACTTTTATTTGTTTATAATGTTTACGCATGTTCAGGGCATTTACCAAGGTTCTATTGGATTTTACCTTGATCTCAAGTCAGGGTAAGCTTACTAAGCTAAAGTTATGCAGTTGCAGGTATGACAAAAACATTAACAAGTGTTGGCTTATCATCCTAATTTTTCTAAATTGTTTCACTAAGAGTTGCAGATACTAAGCTGTGATGCATGGTTGGACAATCACATAAAGCCAGACAAAACACTTCATCCAGCCCCCATCCCCAATTTCATGGTACAGTGAGGCACTATAAGCCACAATTCTCTGCCTAAACTTCCCATTCTACACAGCTCTGCAACGTACCTCGGCTAACGCTTTATCACCAGCACATGCTGCGTTATTGGTTGGTAGGAGATTCTGACAGCAGAGATCGCCAGAGTTTGGACGCCTGTTCCTTGCCGACGTTTGAGTAGGAGGAGGCAGAAGTATTTTCGGAAACAGTCGAGTGTACAGCTTGTAGATAAACAACGAACCGAGGCCTATCCCGATACCAAGCAGGCACAACAGACCAGTAGCCTTTACTACAAGAAAATACAGACAAAAAACAAAATATTTTCAGACAATCATGTAAAAAGCAATTACCAGTTATTCAATGTATTATCAGCAAACTCAAATTACAGGGCAGAGTTGACGGGTGTGACCTCAGTCTTGAGGTATTTGCCCTTTCAGGATTCTTTTGGCTAAACGACAACACTTGGAATTTTATTGTCAAGTTTATGGTTTATGCTAATTTTATGGTCATGCACTATTATGACTTTCTGTAATTCACAATTACTAGGTGGCCCTGTTAGCGGGATTCTTCATCCCTTCTGGGTCTCCCCCTTGGTAACCACAGCTGATGAAAATTACTATGTTTACTGCCATAGATGTACTATGTTGGTTCAGGAAATAAACTGACTTGACTTGAAAACTGATTTGATGGTTATTTGTAGAGAAGACTGGAATAAATTTCTGATTAAGTTCTTGTATACTTTTTCGACTGTAATGTGGTCAGAAAACCCTTTAGACTGCACATGCAGGAAGTATCCAGATAGGCATCCTGCAATAAAAGGGAGTCACTACCTATGGCCTGAGATTCAGATGGCTAGACAACCAATGAGACAACATAAATGATCATTAAATGGGTGTGTACATATAGTAAGAGTGGTCGGAAGCCCTAAATCGGACACACAATGTCATGTGTAATCCAAAGGAAATCGAAAGGGAAAGACCCAGACCTACATATATCAAGAATAACTTTAATGCAACCCTCAATCTGTGCCAACTTCCAAGTCTCCATAACAAATTTACACTTCAAGGTATGGTAAGTAATCATATACAACATGCTTTTCAAAAGCAGTCCCTAACTATTTGCAAATATTAACCTACACATTAATTATATGAGAATTAAAATTACGAATATAGAGTGGGATAATTGTAATTAGAAGATGTGAGGGGAACAGACCAGTACTAGTGATATTGAGTGGCGCTATATAAATATTCAATTATGATTACTTTAGGCATGAGCATAATAAATGTGGAAACATACACCAGCATAGCAGTGTCTGCATCAGCAAGGCCAATCTTGTTGTTATGAGATAAATTACTGCACCTGGCTATCATTTATTCATAGATATAGTATTTTTTATACATCAAGTTATTAAGCACAGTAATCTCTAAATTATCAAACAAATCAATCAATCCACTACAAAACAATGCAACTTCTGTTATGGCAAAAAATAATAAGATTTAAACTTGAGCACATATTACCGGTAGTTCTGTTCTACTCTGAAACTCTAGAATTCTGAGCAAAGCTGATAACACCCCTAATAGTAATTAGAACCTAGAGCAAACATCTGACACAATTCTTCTCACCTTTAACATATTATGGCATCGAAAAGAAATCATAAAATTACATAAATGAAATGGTTGCTAAACAAGCACCTCTAACTGACGTTAGAGAAAACCTGGTCATATAATAATAATTTTTTAAACAGAGAATCTAGTTTTCTGGTGTGAATAACAGATTTCCTTGACATTTATTTTCCTCTGTAACCAACCATTCAATTTTGATACGGCAAGTGTATCTTACTTTAGGAGTGCAAACAATTCATAGTATGTAAATTAAATATTCAAATTTGCAGTTGCTCATTTAAATTGTAAGGGACTTCTAGTTCTGGTGCTACTGATTAAATCACCATGCATGTTTTTGAATTTGAACAAGAAAGTAGCATCCTCTGCATCAAACTTGCCTTGTGTATTGGTGAACTGCATGAGAAAAGAAGACTATTACAACACTATAACAAGTGTTCAAATACAATACAATACAATACTGAGATCTAATAGTATTATTCACAGATGGTTTCTTACAGTTTTACATTCTAACTAGAGTTCATCAGCGGATTTAAGCAGGAACAAAATCTGTAAAGGAAAGACTGCCTAAAAGGGAAACTACCAATCAATAGCATTATTTATTTAAAACTGTATCTAACTGAAAGCCTTTGTTTTCCCATATCCCTGGGATACAGGACAAACATACTGGCCCATAGGAACTGAGATAACCGTTCATGACTCAGCCAATCGTTGGCTCATGGGCTCAGCCGTGGCTCAGCCCCAACGACGGCAAACACACAGATGACAGACAAAACGGCTTCAACTAGCTAGCTAGCTCTGGGTGCAAGAAAGTTCTGGTCTATGAACAAAGAACAAATCCAGCTCACAGTCAGTAACGGTCATTCTCATCAATTTCATAATTTTTAACCATCTCCACATCACAACCGGGTGCTTGAAAACACTTCATACCCATGTCTGCTGCAGACCTTAAGGGACTGAACACTCTTCTTCTTACATCACAACAAATCCAAAGTTTGTTGACAGTCCGTGCTACATTCAAGGAATTTTAGAGGTGACCTCAAAAATATAAGGTCATACATTATCAATGAAAACAACTTTTTTGACAGTAACGTCATAAATAATGCAACATCCTGCACTTATGCTAATGTACTCAAACAGGACGTTGGTAGATGACATGTCAACACACATGCTGCAGGGGATATATGCTACTTGTGACCATACACAATGAACTGGCAGGATGACAACATGTTATTTCTTTACCAGTGGCTAATATTTTTACTAATCATCAGCTCTTACGAAAACAGTGCCAGTGTATGATACATGATCTCTCATTAACAGCTCTAAATGAAATGTTCTCACCTGGGACAGATCAAAAATGATTAGCTTAAAAAATATGTTCAATTAGTTCATGATTTGCTGTGCTAGTCAACTTAGAAAAACATTTACGACAGTATTATATAAGTTCTTTTTTAGGCTTTAGGATATTCACATGTTTTTGCTTTTTTGGTCTCGGCAATGAAATTTCAACATTCTGAATAAAAATTTGGTTATTTTACAGTCAATGACTCAAACAACACAAAACTCAATAGCAGAAGAGTCAAACAGATATATTCACAAGAACTGCTTTCAAAACACCTACATAAGCAGCTGAAAGGGCCCACTTAGGTTTCACTGAATGCTTGAATTACCTCTAATAACAGCTCTCTAGAGTCAATACAGTTCTGACAAGTGACACATACGGTAGGCTGAAAAGCTATTAGACCAATTTGTAATGAAAAGATGCCATAAATTCCAGACTATCTATTAAGTGCCAGGACAAACAGTGCACTCTATGACAGTTCTCAAATGATACTAATTACCTATCAGGACTGTCAGCACTCTAATTCCGTTTCAGTTTAAACTAAAGTTTTCTCAATTTTTATCCATCTAGTTTAACTTACGGAAATCTTGTTTGTTTGTTTGAGCCACAGGCTAAAAAGTCAAATCTTGCGACGACTAATTCGATCACTTACAATCATTCAATCGTCCTGAAACTTGGCAGATAGACTCGCCCTCGCAGACACTTTCATTCTATAAAAATTTCAGCTCCCCAAAAAGGCAAGCTTATAGAATCGGGGACTCAAATTTTCGAATCGGGGAATCCCCTTTTCCGATATGCAGCGTTGTCATTGGCCGCAACAAAAACTGGCGCGCTGCCTGATTAAACGCACGCTATGTCGTAAAATGAACGCGTACTATATATTTGTAGAGGTAACTGCTTCATAAGACGCATTGTAGGATACTAGATAGATATAGTAAAAAACTTTGTTTTTACGGGCTGTATTTTATTAATAATTAATTAATTAGTCTAACTCAATACACATTAAAACTGCCTTGCTCTGCATGTATATTTAGTTTAAAATAGCTACTGGTGCCTGTGATACAAAGACATCAACGTTTCTTATTTATAGTTCTACAATGCAAGCTATGTTGATTTCACAACATACCCAGGAGAGTTGAATCCATGTCACACAGATGAAGACATTTGCTACTTAAGCTATGCTAATCCAATTTTGTTTCTCAGTTATGCTGAACATACTAATATGTTTTCAGTAATATCTCAGCCTTGTTCTCAGTTCCTAGAGCAAAACAACAGTATGCTACAGCGAAAAACAAGCTTTGGGAAATGCATACGCATAAAGCTGTACAGCTGAAAACATTATTCAAGAAACTTAGAAATGAAGACTGTCAAACCTATTCAACTTTTTCAACAATCCATAGCATAACTTCAATGATAATGAGTGCAAAGTTTAACAATAAATTGAATAAAAATTCAAGTCTCATATTTTTTTATTGTATTTGAAACTTTCTAAAGCACCTCTCGTAGTGCAGACAAATCAAGAGTGCTAGGGACTCCAAGAAAAAAGACAAGATATAAGACAGTGCTCAGAGAGAGTAACGTTTATGATAATGAGCACAAAGCTTAACAATAAAATTCAAATATTGTATTTTTTTGTACTGTATCTGAAAATGTCTAAAGCACCTCTCATAATACAGGCCAATCAGAGTGCGAGGGACCCCGAGAAAAAAGACAAGATTTAAGACAGTGCTCAGATAGACGCAGCAGGGACTCCAGTCAAAATCGTAGAGTGTACTGATTACTGAAGGTGAGGAGGTCACTACACATTGAAGGGCCAATGCAGGCAAAAGCTCTGGATTGGGCCATTGCAGTCCTTATATCATTAACATCTGTGTTCAACTCTTTGACAATCATTTTACTTCAGAGAGCACTTGTGAATAAGCTATGGAAGAGACTTCTGATGGCAAAAACAATTTGTCTTTTAAAAATTACTCAGAGTTTGTACTAAGAAAGTGGGACTGTGAAAGCCGTCCCGTGGATATATTGGTTCCAAGCTAATGATTAGCCTTTTATATTATAATTGAGATTGTAATTTTAATTGCAAATTTATACAGTGTCACTTCAAGGGAAACAAATCAGAGCACTCTTGGTCTACAGATATTTATTATATAAATCACAGATCCAAAACACAAAAGCTGCATAACCTAATCTTCTCAAACTAACTTCTATAGCACTAATATGACACTTAATCTTGTACCAATCAAGAGCTGCTGCTAATCAATCAATAGTCAATCAGGTCTGGAATGATTCTATAAAAGTATCCTGCACTTTGCTTGAACTGTGCAAAATGTATATTCAGATCAGAAGCATCATGACAACAATTTTCCATGAATGAGTCATTACTCATTATGCTTACATGCATGATTCCGCCACCTATGAGTGGGCAGTCCAGGGTGTGGCCTGCAATTATAAGTTATAATGCATACTCTCTGCATAGACCTCTGACTAGCCGTACCTATCATACATAATCTATGCAGCAGGATACCCTGCAGCCTTGGCAAGCTAGTTTGAACAGCAGGCTCTCCCACTGACTGACAGCTTCTGGCTCAATCTCTCACTTCAGACCTGCTTCCCTAGCTGTCCATAGACAAAGAGTAATTTGATCTACGCCCAATACTTATTTGCATTACTCCTTAGTCACCTACAGTCAATTATTGTCTGTGAAGTATGGGTGTTTGTCTGATGATAACGTCTACTTACCTACCTGTAATTTTGACCTCCAATAACTTAAGAGGTTTCTGAACATTGTTTTCTCTTCCACAGTTCATGATCTTGGGGTTGTCCTAGATCTTGGAGTTGTCCTAGACCAGGATCTCCCCTTGACTGAATCATATCAACAGTCTCTGACGCACATGCTTTAACCACTTTGTCAGCTTCGTACCATCCACCGCTGCCTCTCCTTTTATTATGCCACTACTTTAATTCACGCCCTTATTTGCACGACGGTGGACTTTGCTGGACTTCCGCTAGCTAACATTTTGAAGCTTCAGTCTGTTCTTAATGCCACTGCCTGTCTTATTCTAGGTGACCCCAAGTTTGACCATATATAGCTTCCTTTATGTGGAATACTTTGCACTGGCTCCCTATCCAGCAGCATATTCAGGTTAACGTCCTGACCTTTATGTGCAATTGTCATGTTGACTCTTGTCCCTCATACCAGAAGGACTTCTGCATTTCAGTCTCCTCGGTCCCGTGTCGTGGCACCCTTCAGTCTGCTGTTGACTTCTGATTGTCCCTCGTACGCGTACTGCTACAGCACAGTCCAGTAGCTTTGCCTATATTGGAATCGCCTTTCTCAAGAACTGAGGCTCGAGCTCCTCAGTTTGTCCCTTCCACAGTTTAGCAAGCACCTAAGTCTGTATTATATGAGTGATTGCATTAGTTGAGGTCGGGAGTCACACTGATGAGTTTTTCTTGAAGTGGCACTTTATAAATATCAGATTACAATTATACTTACAAGTATTTGTGCATGTATTTGGCTATTTATATAGAACCTATCAAGAACCACACAAGGGTAATAAACTTAATATACACCGTGTCTCAAAATAAACTGTGCAAAATTGTTTATGTCAGAACTTCGTCAAATTTCCACCAATTTTAATAATTTTTGGTAGGTAGATGGCAAAATGGCTGAAATTTTATGCTATGCATACATTTTTCACCTCACCTAACTCATATCACCGCACTACCTTGTTAAACACAGATGTACCAATTTTTCATATAACGCTTAAATTTGATCACATGCAACAAACTATCTGACGACTGAATTAGCACGCATTGAAGTAAAATATGGTTTACTTAGCAGAGGTTTTAATTGTTATGACAGATCTGCTTAAAAGTGTTAGAATTGGTTCTCGAAATGTGCCCCGCTTACACGGACACAAGCGCTTAGACGGCGACGCCACTGGCCGATAGCAGCAACAACGATCGACTGGTCAAAGTGCGCACACTCGTCGTTCACACGCGTTTTGAGTTCGTCGACGTTGGCTATTCTGGAGCAGTAAACCTTCTCCTGCAGCACACTCCATTTGCTATAGTCGACTGGGTTAAGATCCGGTGAATTCGGCGGCAACAGTGTTGGAGGTATGAAGTCGGGCGTTTCTCGCTCCAGGAAAAGACAGTGTCGCGTGCTCGATGCGCCATCCTGTTGAAAGCCAAAAAAGTCGCCCTGAGATATCCGGCGTATGTCTGGCAGTAGCTTCTGGGCAAGAAGGTTGTCGCGATAGTATGCCCCATTCACTTTGACGCCCTCTAACGAATTGATGAACAAAATCTGAGCACTCTAATTGTTAAAATTTAAGCGTTATATGAAAATTGGTACATCTGTGTTTAACAAGGTAGTGCGGTGATATGAGTCAGGTGAGGTAGAAAATTTATGCATAGCATAAAATTTCAGCCATTTTGCCATGCACCTACCAAAAATTATTAAAATTGGTGGAAATTTGACGAAGTTCTGACAGAAACAATTTTGCACAGTTTATTTTGAGACACGGTGTATATGCAAGTCAGTTAATTTCTGTCATCAAGTTTTTCAAGTTGCTGGTCCACATGACTGTAACAGTATTCTGAAATTTATTCAGGAGACCAAGTGTTCAGGCATTCAAAAAACAATTGAAATTCTGTCTTGAGAAGCCAATTTGAAATCTCATAGATTAGAGCAGCATTTCCCAAAGTGTGTTCCATGGAACCCTAGGGTTCCATGAGGGGAAGACTAGGATTCCGGGAAGAAATTGGATGGGTTGTTTGAATGTGTTGTTAAATCGTAAATCCCTTTCTGAGGTGGAGACAAGGATTCCACAGGAAAACATCACTTCACATAATTTATAACCAACAGTTTTTGGGATTAAAACTGTATGTACCCCCAATCACTGTCATATATTAAAACTGCATATTGGTCTGCTTTGCAGAAGCCATGCTTGTATGCCATAATATGTTATGTTTAGGTCAGGGTTCCATCAAAGAATTATCAGATCAATAGGGCTTCGTGACCAAACAAAGATTGGGAAGCACTGGATTAGCGAAACCAGAAGACTACCGGAGGTATACCATGGGTAAGAGACGGATTCTTAGTTAAGGCCTGAATGACATCAAAGAAGTACATTTGTGCTGACAGTTGACAGTGTAACAAATCCTAGAAGTAGTTTGTGACTGATGATGCTATATAAATTGTCATAATTACAATTAAAATTGACAGAAAGATTCAAACTGGGAAGCAAATTCTACGCTCTGCCAACACTGTTATTGCAAGGAGGAAATGCAAGTTAGAAGGCTCTCCACCTTTCCAGGTCTGTGAAGTGAAGTGACATGCATTTGGTATTGATATTTTCTCATCTACGATATATACAATGTTGTCCCTAAGTAAACTCTAGGGCAAGCTTATAGATCGGGGGCTGAAGGATATAGTGTGCAAGTTTACTGGCATCGTCAATGTCGTTTAGGGTCAGGTTAAGCGCTGTGAGGGTCGGTTAAGGTCAGAAAACCTGGTACTGTCCGGCATCTGTGAAGCATGCCCAAAGATACTGTGTAATAGTTCAGCCCACGATACTATAAGTTTGCCAACTGTAGTATACTCAAAATATATTCACTGACACCACTGTAATCGATGTGCACTTAGGGTTTCTTCAAGACAAGCAAAGGGCAATAAGGAACAAACTCCTAGTAGCCAACAGCAAGATTAAGCACTTCATTCATTCAGTGGACATATTTCTCAGAACACATAAAATGGCCCATTAAGCATAATGCTGAAATTCAAGTTACAAACTGATGCAACTCTGTAAACAGTAATAAGCCATACGAAAGCAAGGACCATGACTTACCTCCACCTTCGAGCTCTTGAATCTCGATTTGGATATTCGTGTGATGTTTGTTTCTCAGTATGAAGGTGATGACGATAACGTGACGGTGGCATTCCGTCGGGATGTTACGAACGAAGCTCGCCAGGTTATTCAACACATTCTGTACACCGCTTCCTACACTGCCACCATTGCTCGAGCCCATGGCGCCGTCAAATCCTCTAGCAAATGAGATTGTCATTGCTAATATGGTGATATTCGGGTGTTATCATCGCAATTTGCCTCACCGGCGACTACCATTAAGAACATCACCGACTGTAAACATCATCAGGGTCTGGCCTCATCAACTCGCCTCAACACTCATTTACATTTTAGAGGTGACTGTTCTAAGTCGGCGGCGTCCTTTGAGAAAGGACAAACTAATTTAAATATGCCTCAGATCGCTAACAAAACCGCATAGGTGCCGTGCCAAGTTCGTTCTATGAGTAAGTCCTGTGAAAATTATTATTTACTAAATTTTAAAGTGTATTTATTTCGCAAAAACGTCGGCTTCTAAACGCACACGACCGACCGAAGCAAGACTCGGCTATTTTGATCTCATTCCAGGCGATACCATTCTACGTTAAGGGGCGACAGGTTGGACCTGCAGCCCACACAATGACATCTCAATGAGCCCACACGAAGCAGAGCGAAACGAGTCAAGCTGCCATTATAGCATAAACGTGCGTGATGGAGTAAGATTGAAATGATTGATTGATTGATATATTGATTATTATTAGATGATTTTGTCTCTAATGCTATTTAGTTAAAGATTGTGATAAATTAGATGATTTTATCTGTAATGCTATTTTAGTTAAGATTATAGCCTATAATAATATAGGCTATAATCTTAACTAAAATAGCATTACAAACAAAAGAATATATTATATTCTTTTGTTAATGTGATTTTGACGGACCCATTATTCTATATTTTTTGTTTGTTTGATTTTGAGCCCAAGGCTTATTCCACTTTAAGTATCTATTGGCTGTCTTTCTTTTCCTATCTGTATTTTTTACCATGTTTAGGTGCCCTATTTAGCAGGATCCATGATCTCTTCTTGGCCGCCGTGTAGCCAGTACAATGTCAAACCGTTGCCTTATTGTTTCATTGTTGGGTTCTTCTCTTCTGATTGTTACAGTAATAAATGATTGATTGATTGATTGATTGATTGATTGGTTCCTCTTGGTAATGGGCAATAATACGTTTAGGAGCTCCAAATCACTCAGGTCACTACGTTGACATCGTACAGCACTCTGTGCAATTTAAGTGTTCTAACTGGTGCAAAGCTGTTTTCATTCTTCAGTCTTCACTGCAGCTCACAGACAAGAATAATTGTATAGAACCCCACATTGCGTAACGTGTGGTGTAAGTTTTTACAAGAATATAGACAACGAACTTCCAACATTGAATAAGATAAGCAACAGGACTTCTTAAACCAGACGTGGTGTGCAGAAGACCCCACCATTTTTTGTTAGCTCAGTACATATAATTAATAATTATACAGACCTGCATCCATTAAGCCTTCATGATCTCAAATTCATAAAGTCCTCTTTCGTGCTGATTCAGAATTAAATCCGCCTAATAAAGTTTCGAATATAATTGGTATTTAACTTATCAATATTTAAAAAGACTCCATTTTAAATATTTCACCTACCCAGTGCTAATAGGCATTTCTTTCATATGCATATAGGTTTATAGGGCCTACTCGTCCTTCCACATACAACTTTCCATATATTCAACACACATCCTGTACATGCGCTTGCTTACTGTATATGCACTGAGCAACCAGCAATAAAAGTAAGATAAAGAAGCTACTTACTTCCTACTTGTATTAATTAAACCATCCGATTAATATCGGATATTCCTCACATTGCCTTGTGCAGTATTCTCTTCGCTATCCTAGTGAACAGTCACCATTGGCCCAGTTAGTTACATTGGTTGGAGCATACGTCCCATTTGCCACTGTGAGAGAGTGCATGAAGGTTGCGGTTCACCCCCCCCCCCCCCGCCCCGATAGTGGCTTGTCATGATTTAAATTTCTGGCTAGTACAGTCCGTACATGGAAACCTTAAAGGGTGTGGCGCCCATTCAAACGGAGAGTGTGGTGAAGGATCTCAACCGATCAATTCATTGAAAAATGAACAGGGTCGAGGCCATACGGTTGCTATATAAAAACATGTATATTTACATTTATTCTAAATTGCACAGAGCACATTCATACTGTAGTTCTATGTGCAGACAGAGTGAAAACAACAGACAAACAACCAGGCACTAGCCATGGCACTCTGGGTAAAAGCTGGCAGCCTAGCATTGACAAACACATCCAAGGCGTCAAAGCAAGCTCAAATTTGCTTCATTGGAAAATTAAGTGATGTTGCCATTCACCACCTAAGATTGTATTGGTTGTCGAGGACAGCATTTGTGGTAGAGAAAGGCGCCATGTGGTGTTTTAGCTGTCGGGGTGTGGGGTTTCATCCCCTAGCTCTTCTTCTAACCCCCTCAGCTAAGTAACTTAAAAGTTGTTGTGGGTTAGGTCCGGTTCAGTTGTTTCATGTGCAACATATTACTAACATTAGATTTAGACCTGTCTTTGTGTACTGTGATAATCTGTAAAATTTTCTACCTCCCGCAATTTTTACCTCTAAACCAGAAGTGCTATGTAAATAACTAGTTACATTACATAAAACAAATTCCTAGTTGTTCAGTTTAAGCACAGCCAGGTACCACATACTGGCGCTCATGAATAAGCTGGTGCCCTACGCTTGGCTTTCGAGTGGCACTTTAGAAGCTTGGTGTTTACAATTATGATTATTGCTACAACAGAAAGCTTCCAGAAACACTGTTTAATAGAAACTAAGCAGGAATTACAAAAAATTGGTCAGTATCAATCAGACAAATGAAATTCCAAATTAATCTGTACACGGCTAATATTTCAAAAACCATAACCAACGACATTTCTAGGATATACATAAAAATTCTAAAACAAACTCACATGATGCTATTTCACATACAATTCTACACATTCCTACCACGGTTGTCACTCTTTTCGCAACGCCGCACGGTACATATTCTGTCAGTTATTGAATAAACTTACATTGAAAAGTTACATAAGAAATGAATGAATAGCCGATTGTTTCAGTCTTGTTACACTTTCTTTCACTTACAGAGCAGGTCTCAATGCATGTATTACAAATTTTTCAGTTACATATTCTTTCATGTGCTACACATGTCGTGCTACACAATTTTATTTACTGGGTGGGTCTCAACTATTAAGCACGGTATTCTTTTTCACGTAGTCTGCATACACTTACATAAATTCTTACTCAATAAAACATCATATAGGCCACACTCAACAATGATATCAGGCAGGACTACCAGGGGCACACTCTTTCCTATTTATTAATTATGTCTCTCCTTACAACACAGAGCAAGTAACTAGTTACTTGTCTGTTGGGCAAATTATAAAAAGAATATTTAACTGACATGCTGCATTTTGTTTCATAAAGCACATTCACTACGAAACTGTCACATGGAAGCAAAATTACGACTCCAATAGTACTGATCCTAATACTATTTCTTTCACATATTACCTTGTACAAAATATTAGGACATCACCATCATCATGATTACCTGATTACAGTGCAGTCACTAAAATACACAAATTCTTAATTTCCAGCAAAATAGTTGTTTATCATGATTATGACTCAAGTAGTTGATGCTACTTCTAACAGCATTTCCAATAAATGTCAACAATTATACGAATGTAGCTGCATAATCATGTGAAAAAATTTAGAACTGGCACATTTGCACTTACGTTGCTAGTAGTATTAATCTTGGTATTATTATGATAATTTTTACCTAACACAAACTCTGTGTATTTATCGGTATAAACTTTTTTAAGAAACAAAACCAATGGTGACTAAACTAGCCCAACAAGAAAATAAAAGCCTAGCAAGTACTAAATACTAAATAACATAGATGTCTGGGATTAAAAACAAAGATCTGAGTTGGATACGTTATGCAACCAGGGACCCTTCATCCAATGTTCCCTCTAAGCTGCGTGTGCATGTCACCACACAGCAGCCATCGAATGCCTGTGCAAGTACGACGCCCATGCAGTGGATGTCACAGATGGGAAGTTTTCAATACTTTAAAATCAGGAAAAAGTTGTTAATTTTTTAAAGTTCAAATTTAAGTACAAAATGTTACTTTTTTAAAGTTCAAATTTAAGTACAAATTGTTCATTTTTTAAAGTTCAAATTTAAGTAAAAATTTGTTCATTTTTTAAAGTTCAAATTTAAGTAAAAATTAAGTCGCACAGTGGTATAGTCACAATGCCCAGCATGCTATACAGTGCATTAAAGCAATGGCAAATAAAGTACGTTCATCTGCATCACAGGGTCATCGTTAAAATCGAAAAATTGCTGCCCATATCTCTTGCAATCTTTGCTCAGCAGACAAGGTTTGCACACTTGCATCTTTGCCTTAGAGGGAATGTTGCCATCATCTAACATTGGTAAATAAAGACCACTGGACTGGTGAAAACGGCAGCTCTTAATTCTTCGTACTTTCCAAGACTTGCGAAATGCATCAACGGGAAGATGGATACGGACTTCTAAATCATACGAGATTCAGTAAATCAACAATGAGACTATGTAAAACTTGCTCTTAAAAAGCAAAAACTTTTGGCAGAGATTTGTTTAGTTATATAAAGGTAGTCTCCAGTTGAGTAACTGAGCGGACAACCCAGAGATTTTTTTACTTCCTAATTATTAGACATCTCAGATCCACTCAAACGAAATACATTATTAATAACTGGTCAACAAGGTATGCCCCACAATGAACAAGATATTAAAGCACAGCAAGCACATAACTAATACAACTTTCCACATAGTGCATAGCTATTGTTATAATTACTACTATTATTATTATGCAAATGATAATACATTTCAGAAAGCAATTTCAGCGTGACTAGCAAATTGCATTGCATATAAGCACATTGCCCAATAAATTAGGAGGAAAGTAAGATAATCAAAGCCAGTTTGTTGAAGAACTCACACAAACTGAAACAAACTAGACAAACACAAATCTAGTCGATTTAAAGCGAATCAGCAACGAATACTGGCGGGCAGAATCTAATGACAAGCTTTATGACTCTATTGGCTCAAGTATAAATGATTCCATAACACATGATTAGATGCAAACCACCTCACAAAGTACAAATAATTACTAAAACATTTATTACAGACCATTAATATTGATGGATTATATTAATATAGTGCATTAAACTCTAAACTACTTACTCGAATAACATAAAAAGCCAGAAATGTATAACTTAACGGCACTCAGCTATATTTTATTGTGCGATATTCATTACAGATATGTGTCGATAAATAAAAGGTCTCGGATGGAATGTTGATTGAAATCAGTTGAAAACTAGACGGAATGACTAAAAATTAACTTCCATAACAATCAAAATATCAGTTTGGAAATCAAATTTATACTGTTAACAGAGCTGAGGAAAGACCAGTAAGCCACACACCACATACTGTGCAGCAATCAAATTACAAATCAACTCACATAATCACGAAACAACTTTTCATTAAAAATAGTACATTAAGTTAATGAATTCAATCCTGATACTGCAACCACATCAATAAAACATTAAATCAATCGATGAAAAGAGTAAATTAAATCAATAAATTAACTGAGCAATAGATGTAAATAAACTTAACTCTTGCTTTTAATTAACTCATCAAATTCCTCGGAATAGAGAAAAAACTTAGAAACAAGTTTCGGAATGCTACCGCCCTCTAATGACCTTACCTAATCTCACTCAAAAAACTAAACAGCGTTTATGCTTAGCTATTCGTATACCAGAAACTTATGACAGCAAGCAGACATACAACTCACAGCACAGGTGTGCCATGTGAAGGAAACTTAGTGTTTCCACTTACTTTACAAATACCTCGATTCATTATCAACTTAGTCAATAAGTTATACACTGCTAGGTGACTCAATAGCATCACAATAACCATTGCCAATCAGAAAAAAGAAATTAAATAAACTAACAGCCGAGCAACAGTCCTTCCTTTCACATTTTACTATAATCAGGCATTACCAGCGTTTATATGCCTAAACATGAAAACGCTGATCAAGTTAAACAAAGAATAAACGACCAAACTGATTTTAGCCTCATCACCAGCAGCCACTTTGTTGTTCAATTCAAATTAAAGATCACCATGCTGCTAGAATAAAACACCATCTGGAAATAGAAATACTGGTCAACTATAATATTGTTGTGTCTAGAACTTTTCAAAGATATTTCCAAGGCAACAAGGCCTGGCTTTCCAGAAATTTCTGTGTGCACTTCAGTTACAATTTTTAAATCCTGAGAGATTCATTTTATCTAAATTTTAAATATAGCATTCACTATCATAATAATCATATATCTAAAACATATATTCTACACAGAAATAGGGAAAAGCAAACTCAAAACACAAACAAATAGTACCCTTGATTGTGTGAAAGGCTTTCTGCAACAACCATGATTAAAAGTGAAATCAAGCATATAAGTTATAAAATTAAACATTATGCTTATCACATTTCCAGCCCATAAGCAAGCTCCTTGGAATGAAAGAACAGCTAGCATTGATAATCACAGAAGTATTGCTGATCAGAAAACTGGAATTTACTTTTCATGCTGCTTTGTTACGTGAATCCAAACACAATTATTTAAAATTCAACAACTTGGCATTTCACAAATGCTAATCTCAACAGACGCAGAAACTAACCAAAAAGGAAACAATGGAAAGCAGACACTGTGAATATACACAGTCAATACAAAAATGCACATTATTAAGATCAATTTCAAAACCCTGACACGAGATGACAAGATCGAGGCTATACTAAGGCATCTTCAGTTGGTGGGGCTAGACACAAATTCCCAAGAACAACACAATCTAGCAATTGCCACTTTTAAAACAACGCAGTTATCATACATGAAACGCTAACTTATGACAGGTTTGCATTTATAGTACTTGATCAGAACACTATTAATGAAAACATTTAATTCTGGAAAGATCATAAAAGCAAATAGAACGAATGTCGTTGAACTCAAATCCTGTGAGAAATCATGTCACATATGGAACGTTATATTGTTGTTTGGCATTTAGAAGCAGGACAGGTGATTAGAATTTTCTCTGCGGCTGGAAGTCTTTAATCATAAGACAGGCGAACACCGTCATCACCATCTTCGACTTCACTTCTACAATATCTTCCGGAAGTGCAAAAACATGCGCTCCAATCTTGCGTGCCATTGAAATGGCATACTTTGCATTTGCCAGCCTATCCTGTATGAGAAAAGTTAACAAAAGCCAACATCAAACCCTTATGGATTAGCAATTTTTAGTAGCAATTAAAGCAAATGCTGAGTGTTCATGAGTGTCTATAACTGGTAAAAAAATCTTAAGTGGTGTCAAGGTAAGTGGATTATACAAGTATGCATGGTGTTTCCTCCTTAGGTTAGTAAGAGGCTTTGAAAAACATTGAACATCATTGTTTTAAAGGAAAATATTTTTTAGATACAAACCACTGAAATCGTTTGTGGAATATAACAACATCTGCTTCCAAATATACATGCTTCTTTCCACTACTTTGCTGCTGTGACTTTTAATTTGAAACTGTCATTTGAGACATTTCAAACACAAAGTTCTGAACCATTTCTGTAACCTAACTCAAATTAGTAGATCTTGGCAGGATTTAACCCAAATTAGTAGATCTTGGCAGGATTAAAAACAGAATTTAAAGAGTCCTTGTTTATCTAGAATGGTTTCAAATATTTTGACGAATGAAAGACAAGATGAAATAAAGACCTCTTCCATGTGACCACTTTTGACCATGTCGTAGTTGATTGAACCCTTCTTACACGAATCCACCAGATCAATCACTGCTTTTGAATCGGATATGCTTGGATCGTTGAATCCAGTAATACGTGTCTTCTTTCCAGAATGTGCCAGCTTCATCCGAACAAAAGAAAAATATATTGAGATCATGAAAATCTAGTATAAAATTGCACACTGCATCTGAGCATTAATTCAGCCAAATGTATCCTCTGGAGGTAATCTGCTGCTTCCCGTTTCTCCCTCTCACTCTCCTCCCATACCCCCTCACTTCCCAATCTCCCCTCCACTCACCTTCCCAAGCCTCTCCCACTCTTCTGTCTCCCTTTTGTTCTTCCTATACTGTCCCTTCTCTCTCGACCCGCAACCAACCATCCCTCTCCAATAATCTCTCCCCGGTCTTTCTTTGCCATGCCTCTCCATACCTCATCTTCAGTTTCAAAGTTTGAATAGGAAAGAGCTTCACACTCTTGTTGGCCAAGTAAACTTTCTTCAATGTTAGGCTAATGAACAGGGTATTATAGCACCATATTGAGTGGAATTCCCCTTCCTATGATCCACTTAGCTGCACGAATGCACCAACCATAACACTGTCGCTGAGACGATCAGGCATTGAGTCCCATGTAGTGATATTAAGAAAAATGAAGTCCAACTCTTTACACCCATGGATACCTCTCTCAGTGCTCTTCTTTTCCCTTTAATATGTAACAAATAACTCAGCCTTTTAAAAAGTACTCGCAATAATACACTTGTATGCTACACGAATTTGTAGCCACATAGACAATGGTCCCATTAATGCACAAATCACAAATTTCAGGTAATTTATGATAATGTTGACAAAAGTGCTCGGGTGAAAACAAATAAGCTTTTAGATGCTCTACCTTTTCGTTCACCCATGCGACAATTTCCTTTTCCACAATAGGATGTCCAGCATCCTGTCCTGCTAACTTCGTCAGTATGCTCAAAGTGTAAGCCTTCATAAGTTGCCAAACCAAAGCTAAAACACATATGCATGTTATCAGAGCTAATTAGTGTAACCCTAAAAACACACAAAATTATCAATCACACCTAAAGGAAATCCGAAAACCACAGAGTGTTGAATCTGGTAGAGTTTACACTCTTCAAAGACAGTTCAAACAGTCAAGTAAAACATATCATATTAACATCAGTATTGTAAAATAATAAAGACTTTGCCAGTGGTTAAAGTGGTTTGGGTGAGCAGTGGGAACTCCTAAGAGTTTTATTGGAACACATGTGTTATCATGGTCCCATTGCATGGTGAGCAGTGGGAACGCAAGCAAAAAATTTCCAGAGCAGTGGGAACGCCATTCCCACAGTTCCCACACCACTTTAAACCCTGGACTTTGCTGGGGACAAATAAATAGACCATTAGCAGCAATTTCTATAATGATTTAAACTCATTTAGCTGTTAAAAGAGCAAAAAGTATCTGACCAGGTGTAATTAAATTGGGCAAAGTATTCACCTAGAGAAAAACACAGATATCACTCACCTAGAGTCAGTGTTGGGTTTCCATCATAGATGTCCTTTCCATCAATACCAACCAAAGAAAACTTGCACTGTCTTCCCAACTGAACAACATAATTGCAGTTCTCTGAAAGTATAAATATGTATTTAAAACAATTAACTATAACAAACCACTAAAATCAAATTGAATCACACTTCATATGCAAAATTTGGTTCCATCCTTACCACATAGAGGGCAAATTCATCCAGAAGTCCAAAAGGGTACACAAAAAGAAAAGCTATACATCACCATAGAGTTTGGTTCCTAGCCCATGCATATCAACTACATGTAAACAACCAATGAATGAATGAATGAATGAACAAACATATAAATGAACAAACCTATCACTGAATGACAATACCTGGTAAGATCAGGACAGAATAAAATTAATGGATGATTAACGACAACGAAACATTAAAATGACTGGTTCTATCAGGGCATCCCGTTCGATCTGTGTTCGCTTTCTAGGTCGCTTTCTGACACATTCTACAATCGTTTGAAAAATTCTGCTTTTTGAACACGCTGGAGTCGGGAGCACCTCTGAGTAGTTGTCTTGAAGAGGTGTTTTCTCGGTGGTGGGTCCCTCGACCTGGAATGGCCTTCTGGAGCTTCACCTCTTTCCTAGGGCCTTCTCTCCTATAATTCTTTTCTCACCTTAAACTGTTCTTTTTGGGCCGTGCTGGAGTCGGGAGCGCTTCTGAGTAGTTTTCTTAAGGGGCGCTATACAAATATTCGATATGAATGAATGAATGAAAGAGTGCTACATAAATGCCTGAATGATTGAATGAATGAATGAGAGCATCAAGTGTTCTACCTATTTTCTCCATCAACATCCGCATCCGATTGAAGTGCTTGATGACGCGACTCCAGTCCACAATCCCAGGCTTTATGATGTTATACAGCTGGAAAATGACGAGGCCATCGCATAGATCGCTGTACAGGTGATGCACAAATGGTGACACACCCATGCTGTTCATCCAGTTACGATACACTAAATCAAAATCATAACAACCGACTATAACAAAGGAACAACTCAACAGTTACTATAACACATCAAATACAGTCACTGATGATATTACATAACAGTCTGATAAGTCTCAGTGGAGAGACTTTCTGGGTTTATCAATTTGACTGTGGCTTTGCTTTCTTCATGTGCAATAAGTTGGTGCCTTGTGCATCAGACACCAGTGGCATAAAAGATCCTATCATTGTTGTTGTTGTTATTATTATGTGACGGTCGGGTGTCTGCTTTGCTCCTGCTCTGCTCTGTTCTGCTCTGCTTGATCTGCTCAGCCTCTGCTCAGTGTCTGTTTTGCTCCTGCTCTGCTCCGTTCTGCTCTGCTCAGCCTCCCCCTCTGCTCAGGTCTTTGCTCAGTGTCTGTTTTGCTCCTGCTCTGCTCCGTTCTGCTCTGCTTGATCTGCTCAGCCTCCCCCTCTGCTCAGGTCTTTGCTCAGTGTCTGTTTTGCTCCTGCTCTGCTCCGTTCTGCCTGCTCTGCTTGATCTGCTCAGCCTCCCCCTCTGCTCAGGTCTTTGCTCAGCTCTTTGCTCAGTCTGCTCAGCCCCCCTCTGCTCAGTTCTACTTCTTGCTCAGGCTGCTCGGGTATAAATAGAGGGCTCCCTCAGCTAGAGAGTGAGTCTGGAGAAGACCGCCTGGAGATTCGGCCTCGAGCGAAGCATCGGCCTTGCAGTCTCGACGGAGAAGGGGACCTGCTGTAGATCGTCTGCCGTCCGTCCGAGGAGTCCGCCAGTTGATGCAGTTCTTCAGTTTGGTCTGACGTTGATAATAAATCGTGAAGAAAACCAGGACGTGTTGGTGATTTTTGACTTGAGCGATTGATTGGCTGGTGCTGCTAGACGTTCGCAATACTCCGAACGCCGAATTTACGCTTCTATAGCGACACGCGGACTGCTGCTCCGTGCAAGCCCAAACCTCTTACCTGCCGCCTGGTGAGTTCGGAGACGACGACCGGGGTTTTCGCTACAGTTATTATTATTATTTTTATAATTATTATTATTATTATTATTATTATTATGGTCAAGAATCAAGCTCACGTACAAATACTATTCTAAAAGTTCCTTAAAATCTGTTACACAATAAATTACATTGCAATGAATAATCCATAATAGTATAGTACAATATGAAAATACCTGAAGAGGCTTCCGAGTTGGCCATTATTTTGATGATTACCAAGATATATTACATTCAGTTCTTTGTTTAAAGATCTTCCCATAAAAAGCACTTTTTAATCATTTTTATCTGGGCAGTAGAGCATAATTCCTGTTTTCGATCTGTATAAACCAAACTTTAGCAACACAAAAAACCCATGTCTTACTTTTTTCTTCTCTTGTTTCCTCGTGAATGGATGTCAGATCAAAGTCTAGACCATCGGCATGGTCTAGTGCCGGATACATGTTGAACAGATTGGCAACAAATGCCAAGTTCAGTTTATAATTTCCTTGAACAACATCAGATGACGACACAAAACTACGACAGCCAATTTTGTTAGCCTCTTGAAGCATAAGCTCAGCACGATTGGAGAGATCTGGCTCCTGAAATCATAAAGTAACATTCTGCTGCTTTAAAGTGCCAGCAAGCACAAGATCTTCCTCGCCATAGAAGTGGCTATGGTTTGGACCTCCTTACATACAAGCAACACCTAGTGTCAGTTCATGAAACTGCTCACAGAGTCTCCCATTACCAAAATGTTACCAACTGTTTAATAATCATCACCCTGCATTTCATTAGATAAATGACTGGTTTAGCACCCATTCACCTTAATTAAGCCAGCTGAAAAACTTACATTAACTGTAACCAGCATAAAAAAGTCCCACTCAAAGAGATCACATAACCTTTGTCACTTCCAGCGCTTTAAATTTCTTGAAAACAACGCAAAACACATCACTTATCATAACGGACACATTATGCGAGCAGCAATACAATTTATGAAATAAAATTTGTAAAACTGTTATCTTTGCTTAAACTACACAACCACTACTTTCTTCAAGTTAAGAGCATCCTAGAAGTTGGCCTATATAGCAACAACACTTATAAGGCTGTTAAAACTGTGTTTGATAAAATTACCATAAGCAAGAACACTTATAAGGCTGTTAAAACTGTGTATGATAAAATTACCATACTATTAAATTACAATTGCATTCACTTCATTTCATGCTTCACACTCTACAAGCAATTGTATTAAATACAAAAACATGCACGCACATGTTCAGGCAGTAAAGTGACGTCAGCATCCTTAGGTGCAATCTGATGTAGAAGGTGAGTGTACGCAATGGAATCCTTGATGTCTGAGGTGAAGTTGGTCACCTGGCGGCCACAGGTTGACCTCGCCAGGTGGTAGTTGACCCAGCGTATCAGAATTTGCTCTGGGGAGAGTTTCATGAACTCCTCCAGTGTCTCATTCTCCCCAAGTAGCAGAGCCAAGCCCGGGTGATCATGTAGGTTGATGTCGGAAAACAAACCAATCTACAACATTTACATCCCTTCAGAAAATGTTTCATCACGTTCAAAAGTCAAATATGTTTCAAACTCTCAACGATTAAATTGACAAAAAATTAATAACTTACAATTGTCATCACTTTGAAATAAACTATTACTAAATGGAGAAAAAAGCAAAATATGATGTCAGAACAATAAATTGTGCTTCAGCTAAGTTTCAACCATTTCAAGTCAAGATTAAGGTCAATACTTTCCAAACTGTAGCAAAGGAATTACTTTCTATAATTCATCTATACCAATATCTTGGTCCTACAAGTTCTTCACATTTACAATAATTTAAAAACTCTTGCACTTTAATCAAATTTAAAAAATCCCAAATGTCATCTGTCAAACTTTAATCTAACATTAAATATTCAGACTAGCCTTGCTCTAACCACCTAATTACAAAAAATTATGTGCAAACATACTCGGATAATCTGCCAGAGTAACCCGAGAACGAGATGAGGTTTGCCAGCCTGCAGATCTTCTGGTCCAATGTTAACAATATTACAGCCAATCGACTGTGCCGAATTCAAAGCCAGAGTCAGGTTTTCATTCATGTGAAAGAGGCTCAGTTTGCCCAGGTTTATCGCACGTTCATCAATTGTACCGGGCTGTGAACTGTTGATTAATTTACTAAAATATCAAAACACTTCAAATTGTTTTGTTTGCAAAATAATTAATAATAATTAATAATAATAATAATAATAATAATTAATAATTATAGTTAAAGGGCATTACTTTACACTCCAATGCCTGTTACATGTATGTATTTGGAAATCAGGTGGTTACAACAGTATGACAAGACCATCTTATTAAAATGTCACAGTAGACTTATTTTTCTACTATTCATCAATCTATACACAATATCTTGCTACGACATTTGTGATTAATCAATGCATTTCATTATCATACCAAGTCCGCTATCAACATACATCTACTAGTTTGCAAGCCAAATGCTCGTTCGTGTTGTTTGCAAATCAATGCTAAAAGTATGCATCATGTCCTAGTTCATGACTAAAAAAATGCCAGTAATAGCAAGGATATGTTTGTAGTTTAGTAATGCAATGTCACAAGACATAATCACTACTCTCCCAGACATAATGTACAACTGACTTAGTGTAGATATGTCAGGCTCAGAGAACAGAAGAAGAGGCAGAAAGGCAAAGCAAAAAACAGCCAGTCTATAGACCATTTTTTCTCAAAATGTTTGAATGTTCTTCTACAAAGCAAAATCAAAGTTATGAATGATATTAAGACTCACCAGAAGAGAACTCCATCACAGCAACGAACATAGAGATCCCTATTGTCAGGATTCAGAGGCAGATATTTGGCACACTCTTTATCTTCAGACAAGTTCCTGGAAAAGGAGGAGGAGCAAATGACAATCAAAATGTATGTTAACTGATTAACCACGAACGTTAACAAAATTAAATCAACAAGTCATCTTATTATATCTTCATACATGTAGAAAATGAACACTAACAAGGTATCTGATTAACCAGCTGTGTTATCCTCATCTTGAAAGACTCCAGTCACATGGCCAAAGGGTGATATTCTCGGGTGACCCATGCGACATACACAAATTGCATTCAAAATTACATGTACATAGCATTTGAAAAACAGCTCATCCACACTCTGGCTTTCATCATCTGGCTGTAGGCCTACTTACTACTGGTGTAGCTGCCAACAGCTATAAAGATAAATGAGCTACAGAAGCGAAAAACGACATCAGTAAAAGAATGAATGAAATTGTAAACAACAGTTCAGCTGCATAAAAATTTTACTCTGGATTTACTCCATAACCGTGCCTTTTTACTCTGGATTTACTCCATGACCGTGCCTTTAACTCTGGATTTACTCCATAACCGTGCCTTTTTACTCTGGATTTACTTCATAACCGTGCCTTTTTACTCTGGATTTACTCCATAACCGTGCTCAACGTACCTGTTGATCCAGTTGGAAAAGGCCACCTGTTCTTCTTTTCGAACGGTGTGCGTTGTGCCCTCGGCAGACGTGGCCGACATGCCACCATAGTTGTCAAGTCCTCTCCTAGGTGCCAGAGTGTTTTTAAATCGGCTTCCAAGATCATGTGTGTCTTTGAGAAGTGCATAAAGCTATAAACCAAATAATAAGAAAATGTGCGGCAAACACAGTCTTTATGCAAACATTTGTCTTATTCCGTCTTACTAGATACAAATTTCATCCTCTTTTAAAGTTAAGGTGCATCTATTTAGATCCCTTAGATACCAAAACCTTATCTTCTCCGAACATATCACTTGCCATTCCCGCTCTTGTTTCAAGCACACCCGCTATCTTTGCAGATTCCACCCAATGCTCGACTTCAAAACTGCATCATCTTATACTACATCTATTGTCCACGCAAAACTTCACTATTGCAACTCGCTCTTCCTGAACATAGACACCACCCAAATAAACCGCCTTCAAGCTATCCCGAATGCTCTTGCTTGTGTTGACACTAAACCCCAAACACCATCACATCACTCCTGTCCTCAAATCACTCCACTGGCTTAAAATACCTGAAAGAATAGAATACAAAGTCCTATCACTTACATACAACACACTTAAATCCTCCAAACCCTCCTTATCTTCATCAGTTGTTCACAATCCAACCATTTTGCTCAACCTGCTCCGCTTCCCCTAGCATCACCTCATTGCTAAAATTGTGCAAACTGCTCCATAGCCATAGCTGTTCTGCTTCTCTGGAATAAAAACTCTCACCAGAATTACGACAATTATCTGATCCAAACTTGGAAGTCGCCAAATCCTCACATCTTGCTATTTTTCCACAGGTCTTTCACTCAAAACTGAAAACACTGCTCTGACAAATCCTATGCCAATTTCTGATCTTCTCCTTACCTTTCTTGCCGTTTCAATGCTAAAAACCATACAACTTAGCCATCTGACTGTCTGCCTGCCTGACCCCTTTGGATCTCGACCTGGAACCGAATTTGTTTTGATTAAGCGCCGGTGAATGCTTGCAGGTTCCTGCGACTCCGCTGTTCTGGGCTTGAGCTTATGACTACAATTACCTAAGTCCACATCACTTCTGAAAGTTTGCTAATAAGGTGCTATTCAAAAGCCTAGATACGTACATACATGCATACATAAATAACACATGCATACATAATCATGCCTCATTTCACACAACCACCTACCACAAAAGAAGGTACTTAACAATGCACTAATACAATTTTGATTTTGTTTCTCACTTACCACTTTGAATTCTTCAAAATCCAAGCAGTCATCGCGTATTTTGGTGTCGCTGTGACGTATTAAATCTCGAACTTCATAAGCAGGAAGTTTAAGCCCTACAGTTGCCAGAGCATCGCCAAGCTCCGATATGTTTATAAAACCACTGTTATCGATATCAATCTGCATGAAAAACGAAAAAACAAGAAAAATAACTCAATCAGCATTATGCGTTACCGACGATTTTACAACTGGTCCAAACCACATTTTATCTGCATGACTGAACATGCAGGTGTTGTACACTTATACACAAACCGATCAAGTATCCGATTATTTCTTAATTTTGAAGCGAACAGTGCTACTTCTTGCACACAGTAACTTCTTTTTCGTCGATCTTACCGAGTGAAATACTGCAGCGAGTTCGTCGAGCTGTTCGTGTGTCAAAAGCAAACTCTGCTTCGTCTCCTGTCCGGCCATTTTGCTTTGCTATCGATACAGGGTGTGTCAAAAATCGATAGGTTTTTTATGATCGTCGTCACCTGTCTTTCACACATTCACCTATCATTCATCGATGTCACGTGGTCAAGCGGAGTCATCCATCGCGGGGTGTAGTCAACATTCCGCAGACCAAGAAATTAGTTTAAAATTGTGCAATAATTCTGTCTCAGGTAGTAATAATAGTCCCAGGTAATAGTAGGCTACACGTGGAGAACAATAATCTCCTATTCATAATTTCATGCTGTCCACAGCTTTATCTGTGCAGTCACAAAACTGCCAAGAACATGCATGGACATAGGCCTATTTTATGGGTTACAAATAAATGCATTACTGCTATAAAAAAACTAAAAAATGTAGAAACACTATGACCATGTCCAAGGAAACCATCCCCGATAATTAAAATCCCCGCGAAATTGTTTACTGGGTAGGCCCTATAGCCTACGTCCCTGCCCAAACACCACCACAAAACGCAAGTTCTTAACGCCTCAAATCACTTCATTGGTTAAAATCAGGGGTGCAAAAAACCAAACTTTTTTCAAAATGAAAAGTTGGTTTTATGGTTTTTTTTTTTTTTTGTTGAGATTTTCCTACTTCGGTTCCTAAAACTAATTAAAATGGCATAATAACGTTCAAATTAATCAGATGCATATAAATGAAATTGACTAGAACAGTAGAACCGTAGAATGTCATAAAACGAAGTTAACAAAGACCATTAAGGGGTCATCCATTAATTATGTCAACAAAATAGGGGAGGGGGGTTTGGAAAAGTTTGACAGTTGTTGACGGGGGGAGGGGGTTCGGCTGAAGTTGACGTCAAACATTTTTTTTCGCAATGAATCCCAAAAAGGTAGCGAAAAAGTAAATGTCTAAAAAAAGGTCATCTAAAAAAATTTCTTAAAAAAGGTCATCCGAGTTCAAATCTCTAAAAAAAGGTCGTTGAGAAAAAAATTTCAGTCGGGCTACGCTGCTGGTAGGGGGGGGGGGGTTCTGGGATTGTTGACATAATTTTTGGGGGGGGTCAATGTCCTGTCAATGTTTGACAGTTGTTGACAAGGGGGGGTCAAAAAAGGCCTAAAATTTGTTGACATAATTAATGGACGACCCCATACAACAATTGCCAAGGGAGTTGAAGAGACGCCATTTTTGGGATTTATAATTTAAAAATTTGTAAAAACCAAAAAACCAAAATTGACGGCTTTTTGTTTTTTTTTTGTTTTTTTTAAAACCAAAAACCAAAAAACCAAGCCTTTAACAGCCCTGGTTAAAATCTACTGCCGATGTGATTTCATACGCTTTTATATAGCGACCTTATGGCCTCGACCTCGCTCATTTTTCACTGAATTGTAGCACCAATTAAGCATTCTCCGTACCTCCCTCCCCAATCTAATCTAGCATCGAAACCGACCACTGCGACCAGCACGTTACGCCATAAGCTGGTCTTCCAGAATCCAGACGCGGCTTTTTGTGGAGGCGGGAAATTTCGGAGATTTACATTTCTGTGCTAAGACCTTTCACTTTATTGTTCCATAATAATATACAATTAGGCCTATATAATGTTATATTAACGTGTAGGCTAGTGAACTGTGAATCTCTTGTGAACTATCACATAAATCTCTAACTCTAAAGTTTGTGGTCATTTTATTTCGTAATCCGCATAGAAATACGGTCTGTAAAACCCTAAATCTGAAAACAGTAAATCTTCTAACTCTTACAGGTTTAATCGTAAAAAGATCATGTCCTTGTTCAGTCTATTACATAATCATTCATACAGTGTCCATGCTGGAAAGTTTTAGACACGACCATGAAGATGACGACGGAAAGGAGTTTGGAGGAGAAAGAGAAGAACGAAGAAGTGGAATCTCTTAAGCTAACCCTTGAAGACAGTCATAGGCGTAATTTGAAGTATCAACTTCAATTTCTTTGACCCAACTTATGAGGGCAGGTGCACAGTGCTCTCCCTCACCATTGGACAGGGTGCAGCAGTCCATGTGCCCCTCGTATAGTTGGGCTCACTCCAGGGCACTGCCAGATCTAAAATCTTGGAAAATCTGTGTTTCAACCTCTGAGAACCCTAACAGTCTAGCATGCTAACCACATACTTCCAGGCACTCCAGTGTACAGGGATATTTTACATGGAATGCCTGGAACTTTTGTCCTAACAGGTCTGGTAAAATAAGGACTGATTTTAAGTAGGCCTATAACGTTGATCCGAGTTCAATGTTTTATAATAATATTATAATGATGCTATTTGTACAGTTATGATTATAAAGTATGTAAGTAAGTACGTATGTTCTTTATTAAACGCAAGCAAATGCTCAGCGCTTTACACACAAAGTCAAAAATAATTTAGGTATAAAGAAAACGATAAGTTATAGAGAATTAAGTCAACTAGAAAAATGACCAATACAAGTTATTTAAAAAACACAAACACAACTTCACAGTTCTTTGTGTTTCATAAAATGAGGAAACAATCCTTTATAATACAGGCACAGACTTTGTGTTGGAAGCAGTGCTTCCAAATAGTTTAAATTGTGTACCGGTATCATATAATACAAAGGCTGACTTTATATTTCTCTACAATATTTTTTTCATGTTATCCGTGTAGTTCCGTATCAAATGCCAATTCATGAACAGATGACACTAACCAAACAGCAAAGTCATATGTAGGACATATGAAGCCCATATTTGACAATTTTTCCTATAAGGCTTCATATGTCCAAAATAGGGTCCATATGAAGCCCATACGAAAATAAAGCCCATAAGGGAATATTATCGTTATGGGCTGTATATCCTTACATATGACATTCTATTTGGGATAGCCATGGTGCATTATGGACTTCCACCAGGTCCCTATCTACATAGTGAGCGCTCAATCACGCACCAACACATGGCAAATGTAGGATAAATATCATAAACAAATAACTATGTCCAGGTTTATATCAAATAAAATATATAAATTTATCGTTTTCCTGTTGATAGTCAACAAATCCAAAAATCTATTATTGTTTATCAAGTAATCATTTTTTGTTGAATGAAAAAAGCTGAAAAGTAGCAAATTTATTAAACAATTCTTGAATAATACAAATAATGTTATCATATACAGCATAAACACTACCAAACAATAGCTTTGCACAACAAATTTAATATAGGAGAAAGGAAGCGTCCAGTGTGTGTGAGATTCTCATATTGTAACTTATGCACGAGAAGAAGCAATCTAAATTAAGCTATAATGCCCTGGTCCTTAATAATGCTGCAACTCTATCAGTCACTGCTTAACACTTTAATGACGAGCTGCATTGATTTCCCAGTCACTTTTAGTACATGCTCGTCGTTAAAGTGTTAAACAATCTGATTCACAACACAGACGATTGCAGCTTTGGCAAATTCATTCAAGCATGACAAATGCTAATCAGATTTGTCACTAAACAACATACTTGTATGATAAATACTGCAAAGCAACATAACCGACATTAAACCAACTGTCATGCTCAACAATCTCAGCACTGTAAATAAATAACTAATCAATATAACAGAAAACGTACCTGGTATGGCTGACCACCTGTTACATGTTTTGTTTGATTTAGCCATGTGACCTATGACATAAAATCCTGCAATACCGAGCACTGAGGCTCAATGATCAACATCAGCTAACTAAACGAAATCTAAAGCTCTAAAGTATGGTTAAAGGAACAAAAGATTTTTAAGGCACCATATCTGCCTAAGAAGTAAGAAGCTATTTCCAACATTTCATGACATCACTTGGTTAAAAAGTAACAGGGCACTAAATGAACACTACAGTCGTGCAGTACATCTTATAGCAATGCTTTTGAAAGGTTTTCAGAAAGATTCCATACATGTCCTGATACATGCACGCCTACATTTTCCAATTTATGCATGAAGAAACTTCTGACTAAAGAAATCCAGCAGAGTTTCAATTAGAGCCTTTCCAGTTGAATGCATATACTGGTACTTCGTGGATAGCCTGAAATCCAGTTCTTATTGCTTTGAGGAATCCTAATCAACACTAGATAAACAACCAGCTACATCCATTTACACAGACACAAACTAAAGAAAATTTTCCAAATGACTAAATTAAATAGCAAATATGATGTATTTTGCGAGAGACAACATAACGTGCAGTTCCCACTGATCCACGTCATAGGATTAAAATTCTATGACAAGCCTCAACTCTCACAAAATTAATAACATGCTGTCATATCTGTCAAGGTTTTCTCTCGGGAACATGTGCACAAGCCTCCTAATCGCCTCCAAAAATCCCTGAGTACTCATTAAAAGATGTGATTTAATATTGTTTGAATCCTCAGTCAACCTTATTCAGTCACCTCTTAGAAGACATGAAGAAATAAGGACCCACCAAAAGCAAGGACTGGTTGCTATAAAAAAAATAACAACTGTGGTCAGTTGTTTAAAAATATATTCTGATTAATTTAAACCATGTACATGTATTTATATTCAACATCAGTAAAACAAATCCTAGTGACTAATAAAGAACTCTGCAAAGGCCAGAGGTAAATAACAAATGATCTCCATTAACAATAGGAATCAAAATATTAATTAACAGATAATAATATTTTATCCCCAGAATCATACATTATAAATAAAATAATATTGATACTATCAAATATAATCACCGTATACAACAAATTATAAACATAAGTTTAAATAATAATATGCATCAGTCTTCAAATTCGTGTACATTTTATACAAATTCATACAACTTCAAAGCCAGCCAGAGAGATCATGGTTTCCTCAGGACTTTGTCCTTATTGTGCAGATCTGAATGCGTACTCCTAATATACATATAGAAAAATTTTAAACAGTAACACCTTTCCCTAAAAAACTTGAGAATGAAACCAATAAAGCGACTTTCAATTACAGCAATAACCTAAAGTAATGGAATTAAAAGTTTCAGAAGTTTCAAGCTTAGTGAGGTTAGGTAGCAATTGGAATGACAGAAATGCATATTGAACTATAGGAATAAGGGTGGGAGAAAATTTGATTTGCAAACTCAAACTGAAATAATTTCAAACTAGAAACATCACTGTATAAGATAAGAAACAAGGTCCCTGATAAGGTAAACGCAATTTCTTGTTGACAACAACATCACAAACGATCTACTTTCGAACTCCGTTTGAAAGTCGTCATACTTTCAGGGGAGAGGCGCCACAGGAGGTCAATTAAAAAATTTAGGGGTTCTCCTCTTGTCTGTTTTCTCAAGATCCTTGGCCATCTTCTCAAGGTCCTTTTGTTCTTCCTTGTTCTGGAGAGTTGGGATCCAGTAGGTGACACAGCTACGGCGACAGTTGACCAGCGTGTTCTTCATAAATGCTTCCTTAATTAGGAACACTAACAGTGGCTTCTTCAGATGTTCAAAGCCAAGCTCACCAAGAGCTTTCAGAATCCGAGTGATGCGCAGATTGTTATGGAAAGACCTAAAGCGCAAACACGAATACATTACATATGTATTGTTAAATTAGTAATTTCTTACATTTATGCATAACTAGTATTTAATGTGCATTTCCAAGTTTGCAAGCTGCACTGGTCAAGTTAGTATTTTGCAAAACTCCTCTGTTTGGGATGAAATGGAATGTAGTTTACTTATTTGGATATAACCAATATCAGCTTTCAGAACCACCTGAAAAAACTGAAGAATAGGAAGTTGGATGGATAGCTGCGATGCCATCCATTCAGCACCCTATTCTTCGGTTTGGTTCTTGCTGGTTGTATTCCAGAATTCAGTCATGTCTTTCTTTGTTTACATACATGATATAGTTCATTGGCTTCCTATCCCACATTGCATCAATCTCAGTTTTACTGTGGGACTGTGATCATCAACTAGATTTTATCTGCAGTGACCTATTTGTTCTCACTTAGATTTGGCTGGTAACAGATTCCTTTATTCCACGAAGCACAGGAAACTGGTTGTCCCCTTAACACTCCTTGTTACACTGTGCCATATCAGTGGTTGACCATCTACATGGAATGAAATTCCTTTAGATTCACATTTTCTCTTAGCTAGGGACAACAACCTTTTATCAAAACTTGAAAACTCTCATCTTTCGCAAAAAATGATCTGGGAGTAGATGTCTCAAATGGGTGCTATATAAATTTACTGAATAACGAACCCATTTGACTCCCATTGTCAACAATAAATCTATAGATTTGCTACTGATCAGCTTGCAATCATATAATAGTTGTAGTCATAAAGCCAACTGCTGATGATAAAAGATTTGCACACACTTAAAGAAAATGTTAAGTGAAGTAGCATAAAACTCATCTATTAGACACCTTTATCAGATGTTTAGTCTGCGAGTTAAAAGACATTTTAAATCACTCAAACATAGCAACAGCAATCCTAAAACAATATCAACCAAAGAAATATAATGTCACATAAAAGTATAGAAACTTATAAAAAAATCCTAACAAGTTATAAAAATAAGAAAGAATGTTCATATGATAAGCTCACTGGTTTAAGTTGTCCATTCGCTTTTCATACATATCAGAAGGCCCAACTTTTCCCACCTCATCATCCGTAAGCACAAGACCGTAAAAATAGAGCATCATTTTGTAAGCACGAAGCACACGTTCCTTCAAGACAGCATCTTCTCTGATTGCCTAAGCAAAAAAGAACATTAAGAACATTTCAACTTTGCATAAGACTATACTCCAAAGTATAGACTGGTAAGTGGCCATTCAAGGGTGGATCCAGGAGGTCTATTCTGGTCATGTACTCCAATTTGATTTGGGGCACACACCCCTCAGTTGCCTGGTTTTCATCAAGGGTTGTTCACAGATATTGAAAATTAAAACACAACTATGACAATGTTGTTTACACGAAGAAACAAAGAATATCAAAGCAAAATAATAAAATTCAATGTCAAAATGTTGTGGGAATACGTGCAGAAGAGGGACAAAGACTTGAAAAGTGTAGGAATCAGAGGCAAAGCGTTTGTGAGACCATGCAAATGGGAATAGCAACCAGACAAAATCTTGGCCTCCTTCTCAACTCTTGGATTCACACACTAGATTTAATGTTACATTATGACATGAACAGTTTTCTATATGACTTGGCACATTTAACAATAAGAAAGCAGTGTTGGCAGCCCAAATAAGAAAGACAGTTACAAATCAAATGCAATAATTAATACCTTTGCTTCATCATCCGACAGAACCTGAGCCATATTATTCATTCCAATTTCCTTGAGCGGAAACAACCTAACAAGGAAAACGTTTGAAGTGCATATCAAAATATGGAAAAATGCAATAGAAATACACCCTTAGCTAGTCTTAATGCTAGTCTTAACGTAGCTGGTTAGGTTTGCAGATTGATAAAGTAGCATTTGGCTGGTGTATAATAGGGGCAAGTCACAAATATGATAAGCAGTGATGCATAGGAAATCTTTACTAACTGGCATAAACATTATTATAATTATCAATAATCCAATACTTATATCACACTAATGACTTCACCTCACATGTGCAGGTAGCTGGAAAAGATAAGTCGTTGTTAGTTTATAAAATTAAATGAGAATAGAATGATCCCTCAAAGCTTGTGGTGGTTAATTCGAGTGATGAGGAGCAGCAAGTTAGAAGGCATGGAGACCAGACGTCTTTTTTGGTAAGTTGAAAGAAACAGGTGGTCAGAGGAAGTTGATCTTAATTCTGTTCTCATGAGATAAAGCATGGGTGGAATGTACATTGCAAAGTCACCAAGGTAGCATCTACTCCAAGAATTCATCATTGTGGTATACCTGCCAGGGTAAATTCTAATCAAAAGAGGTTTAAAAATTGTCTTCTCATTTCATTTTTACCAATAAGACCAACACCAAATATATGTTTCTATTCTATGCAGCAGTTAATCTCAGACAGGACTGTAAGGTGCAAAACACTAATGGTCAGCATCATGCCTTTTTCAGCCTGTAATGTTAAATGTTACTGTAATATGAACTGCGTAGAAGCAACCAAGCCTCAAACAATATCTGAAACCCGAGAAAAAGCAGCCACACAAACCACTGAATATAGCCATGATGTCGCTCTAACTTCTTGAAGTCATCCTTCCATGTACTTAAGATGTTTTCAATGAAGTCACCTGACAATCAATTAATCACAAAATCAGTTAATTAATGTACATACTGTGACAAGAACAACTTATCATGTTAAATAAGAATACTAAGAGATACCTTTAGAAAACTATACTTATTAATTTCATTTTCTTACACCGATTTAGTAACTCTATCTAATAACTGACTTCAAATGATGATACTAATTATTGGACTTTACACAGCAAAAGTCTGGGAAAGGCTTAAATTTGCATATTGTGCTATGAAGCAAGTGCTGTACTAATCAGTCACCACATTAAATATACGAGTTTAAATACTTTAAATCAACAACAATAACATGCTTTAAATTTAAGTATATATCTATACGAAATTAAATCAGCACCTAACTATAATTTAAATTCTGAAAGATACAATCATGCACATAAATCTCAAATTATTTCAGCTCTTCAGTGTGACATCTTAATACAGCAACCTCTTTATAATGCAGCAATGCTGTGACTGACTCTCAAGGGTAGAGTAATAAGGCCAAAACAAAATAATGTTGTGTTTCCGGTAACCCGACCGAGTCACTTTTTAGGCCCGACTGGGAGAATTTTGTGGAAAAACTTTTTTTGAAAAAATTTAGAAATTTTTTTTTTTTTAAATTAACAATTTTTTGGATTGACACATGAATTTAACCTTTGCGACATTGATAACATTGCTTTCCATTGCATAAAAATATTTTTTGGCCTCAGCAAGGTGAAATATGATGACGATATATTCGTTTATTATTATATAACGATACAGCATTGCATAAAAATATTTTACAAAATAAACAATTTTTCCTACCTACCTACCCAGATTTTAAAACCACTGTTACCGGAAATACACCTATATTTTTTTGGCCCTAATGAGGTTCCACAGTACTATTAATTTTGGCAAAAACTGACACCCACACTCACCATCTGGCACAGATCGAACCTTGTTCCTGTAAAACTCCAAATTCAAGCTGCTGGTTGATTGCTAACAAACAAAACAAATAACCAACACTTCATTATCTCAATTAACAATATCATTTCTGTACAGGATATGTGCTACACAAACAGAGAACTTTTAAAGACTCAAATACTTCTAAATTATGATTTATTAATTTTGTATTTTTAACTAAATTATTAAAGAAATAGTAATGGGTTGAAGTTGTCCACTTTAAGTCACTAAAGTATCATGTACCAGTAATGTATATAAAACTTATATAACACCCATTAAAAGCAACCCTAGAACAGCTCCCGCAGATGAGAAAGGCTTGGAAACTGTGACAAAGTGGGCACATGATGTCTAAAGCTACTGGCAGATGCAGATCAACAATTTACAATACACACTTCTGGGAGATAAGATATGACTGGTTTTTGCTGCTCATCATTCTGTTTTAGGCTTCTCTCGAGGTGGAATTTCTCACCATTGCTTTCCTGTTTTCACTGCTACTGTGGGTGTTTCAGAGTTATTTAAATGGGTTTGTCATGGATTTCTTTTTTGGACGGTGTTTGTACTCACGATTCAACATCGTTTTAACCTTGGAAGAATCCATCAATGGAACTCAAGGGAATGACATGTTCCAGATGTACAGTTGGCTGAGCTAAGCAAGTGTGTACGACCCAGCTACTAGTGACATTTCTAGCTATTTGAACAAAGCTTGCTACTTCATGAATTTTTTTCTTGCTGGCATTTAACATCATTTGGTCTAGCATTGAGACTAGTTTTCTCTCGTTAGTTTCTCTTGAAGTGGCACTATATAAATTTTAACTACAATTACAAATAAGACTTAACAGCTTGACTAAAAACCTATCTGCAATCATTTCCTCCATAGGCTGTTTCTGCCTTTTCTTGGATTTCCCTCTTGGTTTTTAACTTGTCTTTGAGTTAGATACAGACAATGACTTGCTTTGTAGCAATCATTGACAGGTACCTTTAGCAGTGTTACAGCGGTGTTATGGACGTTCTTGGGTTACTATTTATTGTTATTATTATTATAACTGTAACAGGTGATAGATATTCATACCACAGAAAAACCATGGGGTCGCATTAATTTGCACAGTGTTGCAGATGAAGGCTACGTTCATACTTACATACTTAAAACACATTTCAAATAAGCAACTGATTATAAAACTAAACTGCAACGCTATATTGCAGAAAGTCTAAGCAGTGTTACAAGTAACTTACATGTGCTGAAGATGAGAATTTGCCTCCACCATTACCATTCTCTGGAGCAGACTCATCACCACTGCCCCACCATTTCAGCTTCTTCCTCGAGTGGTGATCGTCCTTATCCGCTACTTCATCTGATTCTTCTTCACTCAGTCTATGTGCACGCTTTCGTGCCTTTTTTCGCTGACGTTTCATACTTGCTTTTGATGGACCCTTCAAGTTGTGATCATCTTCTGCCACAACTGCATCCTCATCGGAGTCTTCCTTCACCTTCGAAGCACGCCTTCGTGCCTTTCGTTCACGTTTGATGCTTGCTTTTGTCTTGACCTTCTCTGCATCGACGTCAGAGGTTGTACCAGTGGCTTTTGGCTTTTCAACACACGACAGTTTGTCCACATGAGCAGCAGCAGACACCTTGTCACTCGCAGATTCACCAGTTTCTGTACCAATAGAATGCGATACAGCGTCTCCTTCTTTTCCTTCTTTTGTCAGCGTTACATCTACATCCAAGTCTTTAACAACTGGTCTCAAGCTGTACTTTCCTACCCGTCGCTCATCACTGACGCTTGTGTTCGACGGACTTGTCTTGACCTCATTTGGACCAATGTCACTGATTGCGATGTCATTATTTGGTTTTTTAACAAGTGACGCTCTGCCTTTAAGAGCAGCAGATATCTGATCGAGTATAGATTCACCAGTTCCTGTAGCGAATGCATGTGACATAGTATCTCCCTCTTTTGTCAGTGTTGCATCTATATCCATATCTTTATCAGTCGGTCTCAACCAGTACTTACCGGTACTTGCCTTTCGCTCATCATTGATGTTAGTTTTTGATGGGTTCATCTTGATCTTCTTTGTATTGACATCAAAGGTAACAGTGGCATTTGGCTTTTCAACAAGTGAAACTGTGTCTACATGATTAGCACCAGATGCCGTATCGGTCACAGATTCACCAATTTCTGTAGCAAGTGAATGCGATACAGTATCATCCTCTTCTTCAGCCTCAAAGTCCATAAGTTCGGTGTTTGGGTTATTTTCATCTTCCACTCCTTCCTCCTCATTGCTTTTGAGACGCTTTGCAGGGGATGATTTCGTAACTGATTGGCATGGGGTTAAAGGTCGTTTGCTTGCGTGAGCACTGCTTACGACAGAAAAGTAATCGCTGATCTTTGTCTGTCCTCTTTCATCTTGTGCCGAGGGAGAACGAGGTGGTGATGGTGCGTCACCCATTTCCAACAGGTAACTGTCATGATAACAACAAAAGAATAGGTACACAATGCAGACATTCAAATTAATTATGAAACTGCATTTATGCCAATATCTAAGAGAACAATTTTAAGCAAGTTTCGTTTTACTTTTTGGCAGCAATGTGAAACCATATCCAAGAGAAATTCTGAAGTTTAAAAACAAAAGTACAGCTCAACTACTATCAATCTATGTATCTATGGAAGTGATATAGAACCCTTTAAGATTACTATTTAGAAGCACTCCCAACCCCGGCCCAGCCAGAAAGTCTTGAGTAGTTTATAAACAGAGCTAGACAAGTCCCACAGGAGAGATCACAGGTCAGAGGGGAGGCTATTCCAAACAGAAGGACCATCGATCGGAAAGCCCTATTCTGTCTGGTGACAGTGTGAGCAAGTGGAACCAAAAAGTCACCCGTGGAGGCCAAGCAGAGATATCAGTGATCAGAGCAGGCCGCAGTTAAGGTAAGAGCAACCGAAGATAAACAGGCACACTTACCAGGACACAGTGCCAGATGATAGAGGAGATCCTATAATGGATATGCCAACATATGAAATTTAAAAAAACTACTCAACCTAATCTAATCTTGGAAATATGAAAACTGAATGACCTTAAAATCCATAATAATATAAACCAATAGATCCACTACAAAGAAAAACAGTCCGTAACAATATTATGCAAATCAGAATCCAAAGGTCAGGAGGGACATGATGGGAAGTACAGCACTAAGACTGTTTTTTGGTTATTGTCCAAGTCATGGCATGGCTTATAAACTGGCAGCACGCTTCTCTAAACAGCTTTGTGAGGCAACTAAAAGGTTCTACAGAAAGTGTCTCGATATGAAAATATATACATATATACATTTACAGTGTACCAGTAACAACAGATAAAAACAGATAAGACAATCTCGTCAGGAAAAAACATTTAAAATGCAATATTTTCCCTAAAATGTCACAATTTAAAATGTAAGTGGAGACGTGGATTTAAACATAACTAACTCCAAAAAGTATAGCCTAGCCATCAAGATTATTCGCGTGTTTCTCTTTATTTGAAATTTTTCTTGTTATTTTCCTTAACCCCTTTCGTGTGGAATAAAATTGTTCTTAACCCGCCGTCCTTGTGGACTTATTTCTCCCAAAAAGGTAGAATAGGGATGGGTAGAATAGGGTAGGATAGAATAGGTTAGGGTAGGCTAGAATAGGGCAGGGTAGAATAGGGTAAGATAGAATAGGGTAAGGTAGAATAGGGATGGGTAGAATAGGGTAGGCTAGAATAAGGCAGGGTAGAATAGGGTAAGATAGAATCTATAAGATCTTCCTCGTCAGAATTTGTAATATGTTGCAAAGCAGCAGCTAGTTCAGCGGCGCTGAGCTATTCTACCCTAACCTATTCTATCCTACCCTATTCTATCCTACCCTATTCAAAGTCGCCGTATTAGACATAACTGTCACTAAAAAAGTCAGATTGTTGTATAATAAAACAGTAATATGAATAGATATTCGCCCGAAGTCCACAACAAAATTCGGAAGTGTGTCCGACGATGTTGAAGAGTAAATACACCAAGAGCTGCTGTTGTTTCTCGAAATTTTACTAACCACTTCTGTCATCTACCGAATCAAAACGCAAAAACGATGTTAGAACGTAATATTACGGCCATCACAGTGCGTGGAAGTCAAAGGCTAATAAAAACGTAATATTACGTTCCGCACAATGACGGCCGGTTTGGCGCAAACGTAATATTACGTTCCGCACACGAAAGGGGTTAATATGGCTATTACGAACAAAAATGGGCAAGCTTATGGAATCGGGGGCTGAAGGACATAGTGCGTAAGTTTACTGGCGTCGTGAGTGTCAGTTAGGGTCAGGTTAGGCGTCATGAGGGTCGGTTAGGGTTAGTGTCATCATTAGAAAACCTGGTACCGTCTGGCGTCCGCGCAGTTCACCCAAAGATACTTCAGCCCACGATACTATAAGTTTGCCAAAAAAATTAACGTGCACAGGTCACACAGATATAACGTTTGCTGAAGGAAGCAAATTTAAAGAGCTCTATCTAATAATAAAATAATTAATATTCTTTATTGAAACAATCCGGTTGACAAACCGCAACCGGTTACAGTGCACAGTTATGCAATTGAGACAATTATGTCTTCTGTCATTTGTGTTCTTGTGAATTGTTTCAATTGCATAACTACTAACAGAACAGACAGCCTGCAATACACGGCGCTAATAGCAGCCTACAAAGCATGTCCGTCTACGGAGCTCGATCTCGGTACCTCTCGCTCTCTATGCCAGTGTGTTATCAAATGCGCTATCGGGCCCCTAAATTGAACACTATACCATTCTCTGTGAAACAAAACGTTTAAGTTAAGTTGAGACGCTAAAACGCTAACTTACCGTGTCGTAATAGTCTAGCAAAAGCTCGACGTTGTCAGCCAATGAAAAGCCGTAACCGTTACTGTGGCAACAGAACTGTCAGTCAACGAACAGTGCACAACGTCACAGAAGAAAACGTAGACCGTAATAACAAACAAAACAAAACATGTATGTACACCGGTGCACGATACACGCGTCTTTCCTAATATTTTTATACCAAATGCTGGCGAATGTTCACTTTCGTTTTGTTACTGTCAGCAGTTTTATTTGGTCGCTGTCAAAATCTTTGGTCGCTGTTGGCCAAAGATAAACAGGAAACCACGTGAACGATAAAGCTTGCGTTGTATATCGTATAGCGCATGCACCCTCTGTCGGCTAAGCCGAGTACTCGAGTTATTTTAATCAGTTTTGTAGTCGAGTGATGTTTCAGTTTCACTGCTCGATTACTCGTTCGTTAATCAGAAAGTGATACTGTAAGACTTAGACACACTGTTTGAGCTGAGACAATTCTCAATTCAGCAGATCATTTCTTTATTGCATCGCTTTCAGACCAATACAAAAGATTACCTATCACCTATGGCTGGCGAAGCAATCTACCCCAAAGATTTTAATAATAATACTCTTCGTTTAATATTTTCAAACTGATAATTACGCAGTATGATTACAAATCAGTATGAACGGATGATCACAAGTTATTACAGGAGTCGAATTTAACTGTATACGACAGCCATGCAAGGCGTCCATCACACGTCCTTCATCGCATTTTTACGAACGCGCCATCTCGCGAATGATAGGCTGAGTGGACCTTGGGGAAGGTACGGGAAGCGATCCCGTTACCCACTGCTCTTCACGCCAGTGATGTTATCACTACACTATGGACCCTCCCTGCCGGACGGACATTTAGTCCCAAGCATGGATAAAGGAAGAGTACTATAATTTTGGAAGCGGAATAAAAGCATGATATATGCTTCTAAATGAGGAGTCCTTACATCCCAAGTAGAATCAGTGTGATAATTGGTCCTTGCTGGCACCAGAGATAGTTGTAGCAACCGTAATTCGTTGTTGTTATTATTTAGAAATCTCAAAATGCCGTTTACTTTGAGAGCCAAATGCATTGTTGTCGGTTAGTTGTAGAACTGTTAAAATAATTTAATTTTGTCATTCATGGTGTTATAATTTATCTCTAGTTATCCCCTGCTGACAGTTTATAGCCAATTTGAGTTTAAACTCTTAGACCAACTGCACGTACCAGACCATCTGAACTGACTGATGGAATGTCATTGCATTCTCAGTAAAAAAATGTCACAGAGGTAGCGACAATCACCAGAGTCTATTACTCAGATGGTGCACAAAAGCATCCAAATATTGGCAATATAAATGTTTTCAAGTCATTAATGATAAAGATTTTGTTATTATTACGGAAATTTTTGACGCGTGCAAAGTACAGAAAAACAAATCTGAAGCACGGCTAGTCACACGCTAGATATAAAGCAGTTAGTTATCCAGATGTTTGAAAGCCGGTGAGAAATAATGACTTTTGAAGCATATTATGTATGTCTTGGAGGAAGAAAATGGATTGATCATCGGAGAAACATTGGTAGCCAATTCCATTCCTTGGGGCAGCAGGATGAAAAGTACGAGCGCCCATGACAGTTCTGTATCATGAGTCAGTTAAAAGACCAGAAGATTGCAGTCTGGTGAATGCAGCCAAGAGATTGAATGGTGGTTTGTGACTTATCCCTGGTTAGAGCAGACCGTTTGTGACGTATTTTCCTGATATGTCAGAAAAAAGATTTGCACAGGTTTGTTATGTGGAATCAGAATGTGAGATTACATACCGGAGTGACCCCAAGTGTTGTGTCAGCTTTTTTATTTAGAAATGGTAGTGTTAGGAAGATCAATACTGGAATGAGAAAGGAAAGAATGTAGGCGTGGGCATGTACATTTGGCATAAGCCAAACATGATTGCCTCAGATTTATTTCAGTTTTTTATTGTATAGATCTGTGAGTGCATATACTGTATAATGTGTGTGTTTGTCTTGACTGTAGAGCCAGGCCTTGCTCATTTTCACTTTGATTTGATCTTGTTAAAAGATTGCAGTCCCCGTGGTACTTCCTTTGCATGTTGTTGTGTAAAGTCACAGATTTACATTACACTTTGGTCTCAGTGTCCATACGGCCAATATGAGATGTATCTGGATTGATATTTGCCAGTTCCACCATAATATTTATGATGCTATAGGATAATCAATGTAAAGATGCAGCCCAGCCAACATACCAACACTGCTTTATAATCCGTAAATAGAATAGAATAGAACACTGGGTCAGTGCTTTAATATTCAATATCATGAATGTTGGCCCTACATTCATCCTATGTCAAATGCTATAAGTCGGCATAAAGCAGGGTATATGACATACATTCTGTTTATACTTTTTGTTGTTATGGGCATAAGCCAAACATGATTGACATATGTTTGTTGGCCTAATTCCATTCTTGCTCAAGCAAGTGTACCCAGGGACACAGAATTATACATATGAAATTTCTTTTCCTAATGACATTTAGCATCATTTAGGTTCATTTGTTGTTTCTTAGTGTAGCACTATATAGATTTCTATATAGGGGGCCCGGTGGCGCATTGGATAACATCTGGCACGGAGACCGAGAGGTACCGAGTTCGAGCCCCCGTTGGGCGGACATGCTTTGTAGGCTGCTATTAGCGCCGTTGTATTGCAGGCTGTCTGTTCTGTTAGTAGTTAAGATTTAAATTGCATAACATGTAAATGTACAGCGCAGTGCGTTTGTCAGGTGCTTATTAAAGAAAAGATATTATTATGTACAATGTACCACATAGTTTAGTCACATTGCTTGTTCATTGTGCATTGGTGGTCAACTATTGACACAATGACAGTCAGGCGTCACTGCCAGAGTTGACAGTACATATTAACCATACTGAATTTGGACATAATACGTATAAAAACACATACTGTAGGCAGCAAAGTTGTCAAGAAGCTAACGTGTCTGCTTTAACCTATGCAGTGTGAATTCAAATAATGACCCAGTGTTATAAATAAGTTGATTTTTAAGGAATAGGCTGACATTGGCAATCAGTTGTACAAACTGTATATTTTATAGTAAAACTATGTCAGGCCAATGTTATTGGCTGAACATTCGGTTTTCTAATTAGTGTGGGATGATGTTGGATTTATATTCAAACCATATGCCGATAGTGACCATGACATTGGGCCAACATTTACCCAATGTGTGTGTACTGACTTGAGCTTTCATGCTCAAGCGCAGTGCATGTGAATGCTTAACCTGCGTAGTACCAGCTTGCAAAGGAGCTACCTTATATAGTTCTATAAGTCCAGCTGTGATGATCTTTTTCTGACAGGTGATGCCGCTGTTGGCAAGACTGCGATTACACAAGTGTTTAGTAGCGACAACACTGAATTTCCAAAAGTTTATACAATGGTGAGCTTATTTTTCATTTTCTTTTCGATCTTCACATTAGATTTTTGTGTTACATATTTTAATTATAATAATAATAATAATAAATAATAATAATAATAATAATAAATAATAATAGTATTCATTTGTTAATTCAAACTGTAGCATTACATGATTATAGTAGTAACAGATGATAAAAAGTTTAACAGGAGTTGAATTTAACTGTATGGCAGCCTGCAAGGCGCCCATCTGTTCGACTGCTCATATTACCATAGCCCAAGCGAGTGGAAGGCTGAGTAAACCTTATTTCCCAACGAACTTTAAACAAGGAAAATCAGTTCGTTTATGAGCATGTCAGAGGTGCTTCATTAATGAGTGTCAGTGGTACTTATGAAATAAGGTAAAATTTGAGTTTATAAATATAAAAATAACTTGAACAATAATGTCTGGTGGGTTAGTGATTGTTTGCTGTTTTAATGTTCTGGAATACTTTTCAGACTGCAGGTGTTGAACTAGCAACAAAGACTGTGACAATCGCAGAAGTACACAGCTGTGTGGTAAGCAGTTCTTATTCTTACTTTGTTTGATACAGAGAAAAATTACATTTTGGAATGTGCATGCAAGCTAAGATAAGATCCGAACTTATTTATTACATGTTTGTGATACATAATCCTTGATGGAGACAATTTTACTTGAACATGAAAATGATAACAGCAATCTAACAAATGGAGAATTTTCATAACATCTGGATTACATTGTTTGACAATGACTCACCTACCTTATTGTATTTGGACTTTGAATATACATAGATGAAAGGCAAAGGCATTTACTATAATAGTAAATGTTTGCTATTGCAGTTAAAGTATTGTATTAAATACCTAATGAATACACATATACCGGTGATGATGAAACAATTGCTTTATCATCACCTTACCCTATTATGAATTGTGTAGTCTAATGCTGGTATTACTTATTAATATTACCGGTGTAAAACTGTATTTGATATGGCCCTCTTTCCAGAGATCAGGAGTGCACTTATGACTGAGCATTGTTGGCACTGAGCAAATGTGTGAAGGACTTGCTCAACGTCCCTACACAGTAGCATCTTTGAGGAGGCTCAAACTTTACATTACAAGCCAAGTGTTCTGACCAACTGGCTTCTGTGCCCCACAGCATTACCAACAATATTGCCAACACTTCATTCTTTAATAAATATAAATACCTTTTTTATTCACAGGATTTCTTCATATTTGACTCTTCTGGAAAAGAAGTCTTCTCTGACATTGTTCAGAAGCATGTATGTTAAGAAATAAATTTTTAAATTCAGTCAGATTTTGAGACTTTATTGTAATGATATTAAAAATATGTTTTAGATATGAATCCATTGCTATGCAGTAGGTGTTATAATTATCATCTAAGATTAGCTTACTTACTACAAGTTGTAATTTGGTCCAAGAGTAAGTAAGTATATTCTTTAGTGAGAAGCACTAGCAAATGCACATCACTGTACATGGCAAGCTTAACCCATTGAGACAAACAAACAAAATTTATATATACAAGCCAAGAATTGAATGAGAGAAGTTATTTTATATCAAGGAGAACAGAGGGGAGGAAGAGTTAGGGTTAGTCATAGGGGGAAAATAAATATAGCTTAAATAGCCAGATCTAGGGAAACCTTGTTTGAGAATGGAGTCTCGAACTTTACAATACAAACCAAGTGCTCTAACCGGCTTCCAATCAGAAAATTTTAATATGTGGCTGCATCTGTCGTGTTTTAGCCGAAAATAAAATTAATTGGCCTCAGCAGTATATTTTATTAGAAGTTTGTTGGTGAAATTTGCTTTGCTTGATTGCAGTGGGACAATCCATCGGTTGTTGTGGTGGTCTATGATGTCACAAGCGAAACGTCGTTTAGCAGTTGTGAGAAATGGCTCGAACGAGTTAAATCCCATGCAAACGGAATGAAAATCCCAGGTGAATACTTTTAAAACTAAATATTAGTCTCCGTGATGAGAATGCTAAGGACAATGATGATGATGATGATGATGATGATGATGATGATGATGATGATGATGATGATGATGATGATGATGATGATGATGATGATGATGATGATGATGATGGCAATTAGGATGATGATCAGCCATCACCGATCTTTAATAATCGTGAGATTTATATCTGATGGTGTTGATCATTGACAAGAATGATAATGGAAGAATTACGGTGATATTGGTGCTTTTCTAATACTGTTGATAATGAAAGTGATGATGACAACAGCAGTCATCGTAGCGATGGTCACGAGACTTAGAAAATGTCAATCTTTGCAGGGGTTCTTGTGGCCAACAAGATCGACCAGGATGAGCGCCGTGTTATTAGTCAAAAAGCTGGTCAGGATTTTGCTCAGTCCAAGGGCCTCGAATACTTCGAATGTTCTGCGGTGAGGTTTTGTTTATTATAAACATAATATGTGACATCAGCCGAGAGAAGGGACCACTTGTCGCGAATGGACTTATTAACAGTGTCCATAAGCTTATACCATCAGAAAATCAGGGTAAATATTTCAGAAAGTTTGACCCAAAATTTATGCACTTCTTAGAGAAAATATAAAATATCATTTGGCGGGAAATCACCTATAAATATTGAAACTGTCTCTACCCGATGGGTTAATACAAGGTTTTTGCCGTAATGCATCAAGTGGAGTAATATAGGTCACTATACACTGTACAGCAATTATATGCTTCAGATGCAGTAATTAGATGCAAAAATCAATAATGACGGTATTACAAAAAAGACCATTTTCCAGCTGATCTAGTAAGTGACAAGTGGTCCCTTCTCTCCGCCAAGGTCACATATATCCATTTTGGTGTCTGTCTTTTATATGGCATTTTTTCGTATGTAATTCTATATGATGCCACGCACTATCTAATCAATAGGCAGAAACTGATGGTACTAAGAATTGAAGCCCATTGAAATCAGTTGACTAGCTGCAGCTAACCACTAGTGAGTTGTTGCTTGTCAAAATAAGTCCAATGCCTTTTGTAAGTAAGTAAGTAAGTATATTTTTTTATTGAACCAGTTGCAATCCACATTGTGATCAGTTCTTATAGAGGTTTAAGGTCTTTATGTTAAGAGCATCCAAGGGTTTGAAGAGTTAGTGATGGGGTTGTAATTGGTTTTGAGTCCTATCTTGATAAATACAGATGTTTTCACTACTCATTCAAACATCAGTGTACTGAGTTTTACTGTATATCACTGACCACCAATCTATGAGGTTTAACATTCCATGCTATTCTTTTAATGTTTTATTTGCTGTAAAATATATGTATTTATGCAGTAACTCTTAATATTGAACCTTTTCAGTATGATAATTATTACAAACATTTTTAACGTGTGCAAGGTCACACAGAAACACGAATACAAGGCATGGTGTGCCACTCAATTAAAAATCTTACATTGAAGGTGATATTTTTTAATATTTTAGTGATGCATTTTTATATTTTGGTGATATATTTTGCAGAAGGAAATGCAGAATGTCGACCAGCCGTTTATGTACTTGGCCAATGCATTCTACAAGAAGTATCAAAATGAAGTGGAGACAATAAAAACTCTTGCCTAAATGACAAGAAAAATGCATTGTGTAAAACAAGTTGACTGCACTAGAATTATGGGCCCATTCAAGGGCTTTAACGTAATAAATTGTTACATTTTAAAAATAGTACAGTTGTAAAGATCTTAATGATGTAGAAATGTTTTTCGTATCCTGTTGAATTTGCAGTTACCCTAACTACCTGTAATCCAGATAAGATGCTTGATTCATATAATGTACATTGTACGAAAATGTAAAGCAAGATAGTTATACATGTAGTAACTGGACATCTGTAAATTATTGAGCCATCTTTTCATTACATGTAATTCTGAATAATGTTTTCTTGTTCTGGCCTTTAATTGACTACCGGGTATAGTGTCAGTTTCTTTGATATGGGAAGAGTGTGCTACATGCTAGTGGTTGACATGCTGGACAGCTAATCGAGAGGTCAGAGGTTCAGATCTTGATTAGGGAAAACCATGGGTTTCTATCGTTTATAATAAGAATGTTATACTCTGTATTATGTATGTACACCAAAGTGCGGATATGCAATTGGTTGAATAAAGAATATACTTACTTGCTTACTTACTTTATGTAGGAGGTTGTAACCTGGTTGTTATGTCACGGTCCTTGGGAAAACCTACATGTATTTAAAGATTTGTGTTCTTCTACCATCCCCCTCTGTCGAGCTTAACTGTATGGCATGACTAATGTTGGTGGGAGGGTAAGGCAGTGAGGGAGAGGAATGCCTGACCGCGGTCTTCTTAGCAGCCTCTGGGGATTGGCTTAAGAGACTGGTCTTTCCTTGTTAAGCATGATCTTCTGCTCACTTGGCCTGTCAAGTTTATGGGTGCTGATCTAAAATATGATGTATGGGGATGAGTCCCAGGCAAAATAATAGTTGTGTGCACGCCAGCGCTGGTAGGCCAAGCTGATGAGTGTCATGCCCTTTACAAATCCACACTGCGCTATTCGTTATTTTTATTATCAAGAATGCGTCCAGTTTTATTGTTTTGGGTCACTGCAATCATTGTACTGTTGACATCTCACGAATGCCTGAAATTGACTTTTATGCTGTTTGCCTATTCCGATTTCTCTTGATATATATTCACGCAATAAGATGTGAAAGCAAACTATCATCATAACTGATGCCGTATATGCCGGAATTATGAATGTGCCTGTTATTGAAAATGCATTCACTTCCAATACGATAGTTTGAATTTTGCATGTTGGTGAGGGTAGGGGAAAAGCTGAATTTTTATCGGGACAAAAAGCTGGCTGAACTTTTTTTGGTGCTGACCTTTAGATATAAAGCCACTATAGATGATAGCCTTTTGGGACGTGCATATACATGTACATTTTGAATGTTCACATACTGTATGTACATAAGGGGCCAATGGACCATATATGTCCAGATTCAGTACTAACAATAATATCAATAGGCCTACCAGATAATTTGACTAGAAATGCTGGGCAAACATGTACTTCTTCACATCTAGCAGAATAGAAATCGCCATAATGAAGGTAGGCCACTAAGCAGATGTTAGAGGCCAATCCAGCACTTCTTCACATCTAGCTATTATAGGACTTGCCTTTGGCTTGGTACCAAAGCTTTGATTTACTCGCATTCAGTCTCCCCTCTGCCACTTGACATTCTGTGTACATGTCATGGATCCATCAGCAACGTATGCATGTACTATGTATGTATGTGTGTAGGTATGTATCTGTATCAGTGTTGTGCACGAGACCAAAATTCCAAGACCAAGACCGAGACCAAGACCGCGGGGTTCAAGACCGAGACCAAGACCGCGTGGTCCAAGACCAAGACCGAGACCAAGACCGCGTGGTCCAAGACCAAGACCGAGACCAAGACCGCATCATCCAGGACCAAGATCTAAGCCTCAAGACCATAAACGCAATTCTCAGTTGTAGTGTTACATATTCCCATAATTCAGATCAGATGCTTATTATATTAATAGTTATAGTTTTTGTCCCCAAGTCTGCGAGGTCTCATGAAGAGCACGCTAGGCCTATAGCTAAACACACTATCAGTAGGTGCAGGTGTTGCGGAATACAATACTTTGCCAGTAGAGAAAAATTCCCCACCAAATACCTGATCTGCATCGTTTACCCGGCTACTGATTTTGCCTCGAGACACTGCATCAATGTAAGCTTATAACTAGTCACTAAAGCACCAGAGGTCATGGTTAACTGTGCCTCAACGTTTACTTGTCGGTTCTGATAAGAAGCCAACAACGCGGTCCTCTCTCGCTTTGTCCTTGGCGGATCGTCGCATGAATTCGAAGCTAGCTCAGAAGTCCCTGAATAACCGAAAATATCGACAACATTTAACAATTAATCCACTCTAGTTCCCACCAAAGGCCAAGACCAAAGGCGAATGACCGAGACCAGACGCCCAAGACCAAGACCACACCTTTAAGACCAAGACCAAGACCGCACCTTTAAAGACCGAGACCAAGACCGGTACATTCGAGACCAAGACCGCATTTTTTCGGTCTCGAGACGGTCTCGAGACCAAGACCGCGGTCTCGAGACCACATCACTGATCTGTATGTATGTATGTATGTACGTATGTATGTATGTGTGCATGTATGTTATGTATGTATGTATGTGTGTAGGTATGTTTCTGTATGTGTGTATGTATGTATGTGTATGTTTGCATGTATGCATGCATGCAGGCATGTATGTATCTGGCCATTTGTATAGCACCTTTTAAAACCCTCAAATGGGCGCTTAACATGTCAATTTAACGAAACTAAAAGGTGCGTCTTAAGATGGATTGTAGATGTTTCTTGAGCCGTCTGTGACCCAATAAGTCATAAGTATAATGGCAGACGGTTCCAAGACGATGGTCCAATGCACGGGAATGAACGATGTGCAGGTATCCACGTACAGCAGCGCGAGACCAAGAGATCTCCACGGGCCGCTGAACACAACGGCCCATGGGCGCCCGCAGCATAGGTCAAGGGGGGTCGCGTGACCCCCCCTGGAAATCATGAAAGATAAAATTTCGACAAGTTTAATCACGCTTAACTGAAGCTTAAAATATGGGATTCTGGTCAAAACATTTACTAAATACTAGCTTTCAGACTGCTTACTAATAATTTACTATACTAATGCTCAGTATAGCGGATTTAGTCATAGGCCTGGGGTCAACCCCATCGCGCCCCTCCTGGTTGTGTTCCGGGAACATTCCCCTCGTCATCGTCATGATTGCTGCGTCTGATTGCAAAAGACTACTAAATAGTATTGTATTGTATTTGATCATTTATAAAGCGCTTCTCACAGCATAAGCCCTTCAGAAGAGCTCCCAGTGCAAGGTACTCCGAGAGAAAAGGAAGGTTTTAAGGTGAGAGAAAGAGGTAGAGATGACAACAAAGAGGATGCATGGTATAGAGCGCAATGTCCATTCCACAGAGAAGGACATATACACAGGCAAAGGACCTGGATTGAGCCATTGTGGTCCTAACACGGGGAACAAAAAGGTCAAGCCAGTCAGAGGATCTGAGAGGACGCAATGACGTAGCAGAGATGGGACGAAGAATTTTGTGACGAAGATATTTTGGAGCAAGACCCAGTTGATATTTGAGCACAAGAATGAGAACTTTAAATTGGATGCGAACAGAGAGAGGTAGCCAATGAAGTTGTTCATCCATAAATGTAGAGATCATGTGAGAGAATAGAGGAAGGCAAGCTATTAGGTATTCTGATTCTGCGCAATTTAGGTCTATCGGCCATGTCGGTCGTTTATCGACTTCGCCGTCATTTCGATGGATTATTTCGTCTAAACGCAGAATTTTCTCAGTTATAACTTCGGGCATATTGGCGTTTTCTGGCGCCAGGTTTGCGTGTCGGACTTATTCGTCGGCTTGCCAAGGATATTGTACGTTTAATGGTATTTTGCTCACAAGTCGCTGTGTCGCCATGTGGCTACATCAGGCCCATCGTCGAGCCTCAGCCAGACGGACCGTGTATACGCTTCCTGTAGCCGAGTGTTTTCGTCTTGGTGGAGGACGACCCGCGCGGGGCCGCGGGACATTGGAGACTTGGAGCGACCTCGACCTTCACTCACTTCAATCTACCCACCAACATACGACAAATGCCTTTTTTTCTCTGCGGAGTCTGCGCGCTCCTTTGTGCCCCTACGAATAGCAGGACGTCTGTCATCTTCCGCCAGTGAGTGACTGCTCGTCGGCAGCGTCATCATGTTTGCGAATGCTGTCACCTGTGGTCGCTCTACTCTATCGACGCAACTTGGTTCAGAGACTCTGAACATCCATGCCATCTTCAGCTGTCGACCGGAATCAGTTGATTGGTTCTACGCGTGTGTTTTGGCCCGCCAGTGGTGACTCTTCCAGCTTGCTGTGCTGCCTGTGCATTGTTTTGCTAACTGATGTAATATTTTAGTTCGTAATGACACTTGTCATCATAATAGGCTAGCGCATAGAGCGTCTCTGAGTGGATATCCTTAAGAGGCGCTATATAAATTCTCAGAATGAATGAACGAATTATTAAGACAATGTTATTATGTGAGTTGTTTAGTTTTTAATATCAAATGATAACGCAACTAACTCTCCAGGCAGTGGCGTAAATCATGGGGGGACAAAGGGGGACTGTCCCCCCAAAGTTTTGACTTAAGCCCTTCTGTCCCCCTCCCATATCCGGCCCTTGTAGATACCCTGCCCCCCAAAGTTATGTATAGATTTTCGCCTCTGTCTCCAGGTCGTGACTGACCCCCCCTGTAAAAAATCCTGCGGGCGCCCATGCAACGGCCGTCGACTACGTTGGCTGGAAATAAGAACACGCAAGAGCTGTGACTATATCGACGCTCTTCCCATAGGAAGGATTTTGAACGTTATTCTGACCTCGACCGGGGCCCAGTGCACTGTGTCTTGCATATAGCTCGAAACATGCGGGAATTTTGTCAGGTTAGCCGTATTGATTAAGTCGGGCAGCGCAGTTGAGGATGGACTGAAGCTGTCGTATCCGGAGTCTCGGCAGGACTACGATGATAGATGGATCAGACTACGGCATTAGACTACACAATAGTATGTACGGTAGTTGCAGGAGCGTACGTCAGAATGAAGGAGTGGACGGGAGCGGACGCATTGCAGCGGCGAACGATAAATTTCGCCGTTTGACTGGGTTTACTATCATTTGGTCGAAAGTCATTTGGTCGAAATCATTTGGTCGAAATCATTTGGTCGACGATGATAAAATCGAACGATCAAAAAGTCGAATGATCGTTTGGTCGACAATCAAAAATTCGAACGATCAAAAGATCGACAATCAAAAGGTCGAAAATCAAAAGATCGACATTCAAAATGAAGCATGTTCAGGCCTATGGTATGTCATTGTTGCTTATTTCAACACCTCTTGAGTTCGCAAATCATCGTCATATGTGTGCAGCTGGTTTACTTTGCATGTTGTTAGGTGATTACTTTGTATGTTTGTAGGTGATTACTTTGTATCTTTGTAGGTGATTGCTTTGTATGTTTGTAGGTGGTTACTTTGTATGTTTGTAGGTGATTACTTTGTATGTTTGAAGGTGACTACTTTGTGCCGAAGGGAGCGACAGCGTTTTTCATGTCGGTTCCTCTGCATCGCGATCCCAAATACTTTCCGGATCCAGAGAAACTGGATCCAGACAGATGGCTGACGGACAACGAAACGGAAAAACACCCATTCTGCTACGTTCCGTTTTCCGCTGGACTAAGGAACTGCATCGGTCAGTATGAAACGCACCATCTAGCGATATGGCTACAACAAAGTTAACTTTAAAGAGAGTTGGGGATAGGATCTAATTCGCATTGTTTGTTGGTAAGAGAAGTAAAGAAGAGTGACACTTCTGCCTCAGAGGCGGGAGAGAAATTTGGGAGTGATGACTGAGAGGCAGGAGGAGTAGGATTTGGAGAGGAGAGTGAGTCAGTGCTGGAGTAGCGTTAATCTGGAAGAGACTCTAATGTGAAGCGAAGGGTTCAGATTTTTCCCGAGAAGAATGAACAGAAAAAGGTATCAGCGATAGGGGAGGAGGGAATGGAACTAGGCAGTGGGTTTGGAGTCTTGCGATGAAGAAGTGAGTTTACAACTCTCCATGGATGTCAAGGGTTGGAGGAGCTGGAATGGATGAGTGAGGAGTACGGTAGTATTTCTTTTTGGGCAGCAGCGATGAGTCTATATGATATTTGTTGGTTGCTGATTTGAGAGTATATTTTGGGTCGATGGTGCACTGGTAGATGTGCTCAAAGCGCCTACGAAAAGTTTCAAAATCTTGGAGGTAGGAAGTGAACCAAGGGTTTCTGGTCTGTGAGCTGTGTTTGGTGATGAGTCAGGTATGAATGCAAAGGAGGTCGGAGTGATTAAAAGGTCATTGGTTTAATTCTTGATGTGAGTCGGGAAGTTATGGTATCTGTTGGACGAGGCTGACTGATGACATGAGGTTCTGGAAGTCAGATGCAAGAGTGTCCGAGGGAATGTCTACACGGAAATTGAAATCACCAGTGAGTGAGTAAGAGTTCGTTGGGAGTTGTAGCGGCGAGCGAGAGTAGAGAGACAAATGCATCAAGAAAGACAGAGGGTTTGTAGGAGTACGCAGACGAGGTCGGATGACTGTAGACATTGAAAGCTGTGAGTATATCTGAAGCAAGTCGGAGGACTGTGTATGAGCATTCGAAAGATCGGAAAGTGTGGCGATAAGAATTTAGGACGACAGCCGGTTCACGGATCACGAAGGCAGGAATGTGTAGGACATTAGGAACCATAATTATTTTCACCTATCTTCAGCGTATGACGTGGCCGTTTGACGAAGTCATCCACGAGAGAGGTGGGCGTCACTACAATTGATGATATGATGATGATGATGATGATGATGATGATGATGATGATGATGATGATGATGATGATGATGCATGATGATGATGATGATGATGATGATGATGATGATGATGATGATGATGATTTGGGATGATGATGATGATGATGATTTATGAATGATGATGATGATGATGATGATGATATGATGATGATGATGATGATGATGATGATGATGATGATATGAAGATATGATGATGATGATGATGCATGATTATGATGATGATGATGATGATATGACTCATAGATGCATTGTTAGAGCGACATTAATAGCAAGCCATGTTGTTTACGCTGGCCCAACTGTTCATCTGTTCGGGATGGAATATTATAATTGAGCTGTTTTCTGATTTCCTGCAGGGCAAAAGTTTGCTGTAATGGAAGAGAAGGTGCTTCTCAGTCACGTTCTGAGAAAATTCACCATTACCTGCACGGATCCGGATGACATAGGCCGTTCTGGTCTCGTCATCCTCCGGCCTTCGAAAGGGATCCACATAACCCTCGCGAGGAGAAACAAGTAAATCCCCAAGGGTAAAGGAAGGGACAAGAGGACCGTCCCGAAAGAGGCGCCAAAGACTGCTCCCTCGTTCTCAAAGCTCCTTAGAACGTTTCGAACATAACGTCATAATTTCTTTACCTCATAGAATTATTGTCTTACTGGATCTGAGATGCGAAGGAATTTATTCTGAACTATTACTTTGTATGCTAAAGACTAATTTTAAATCAGTGAAATATATATTACTGCACTTAATGGAGAATATATATATACTCGACTTCTCCGTTGGGTTAAGTTTGTGTGGCTTCAGGTTAACTTGTAGCTACTAACGAACCCTTAGCCACGCTGTTAAGCTTGGGCATTCACGGTCTGGGAAAAGGCGATATCGAAGTAATTAGAATGGATATTGATATTCCTAAATAGCAGAATAGAAATATATGCCTATACTTGCCTGTGCTAATCTGTATGTGCTTAAAAACATTTCACGTGCTTCAGGCAATCTATATGTGCCTACATGCGCTTGGGTTTCTTTTGTGTTTCTGATTTGAATACTGGTTTTAAAAAGCAGATGCAGTGCTACTTACCTCGATTTTTGCACAGTTTAATTAAATCACTTCCCAGCGGAGACGCTACAGGGATGAATTAGATTTCTGCAAATTTGATTAGTGAATCTATACTATAAGTCTCATGGTTTGTCCTTCCGTTTGTTTGCATATTTGTTTGTTTGTCCATCCCACTAAAGTCTCCGAAAGGGAACGCTTCAGCGATTTGATACAACCGCACAAAGTATTCTTACAGGAATTTGTTTTCAGTAAACGCGACTGTTTTCAGCTCGCAATTTACTTTAAATGCTTGCTTTATAGGACATTTTAAATTCCGAACTGGTGGCCACCGTTGCAAATTACGCCGCCATTTATGATTTCTCATAAAGTCATACGGCAATAACTTACACGGCCTCCTAGATAGAGCATTCGCAAGGCATTTCTGGATTTCTCCGATAAGCCAAATACGTCATCTAGCTACATTGGTAAGAGCTTCTAATGCACCTCTGTGCTATTATAATAGAAAGCGAGCGGATCGCAGGTCGCTTCCCGATGCTGGCTTTTTCAGACATTTAAATCTTGGGCTAGCACGATCCTTGCACGGGGATCCTAAATGGCGTGGCGTCCATTCAAACGGTCAAGCGGTGGTGAAGGGTTGGGATTCATCCGATCAATTTATTGAAAAATGAGCAGGGTCCAGGCTATGATTATTTGATCGCTATAGAAAAAAGTGAAGATTTACGTTTTACATTTTCAAATCTACGGGGACAATAGATATAGAATAGAGCAAATTCAAATACACGGACTACCTGGTGAGTACCAGCCAAAAAACAGCCAAAGTAAACTACGCAGATCAAGCGGGATCGAAATATTAAGGTACAGATAACCCGTGCGAAGCCGGGTAGCAACGTCTAGTTTCTTATATAAAGAGAAATTCACGTTTAGACTCAGTGGCCGCTCTTCACAATGTTCACCTCCCTTTTTCATATGACCTCCTTTGAACGCACTGGCGAATAGCTGAATCAGTAAATAACAGGCATAATGGTCTTCAGCGATGCGTTACAGGCAGTCCAACCTAGAAGAGCAAATATGCTAGTAAAGAAGGTACTTTCAAGGTGATCTATAGCTCCACGTGCCTGCGAATGGTCTACTGCACACGAAGAAGCATCTATGCAGACAAAGACTTAGACATAGTTCAACTGAGGCACAAAAGAAAGTCAACGGTCCATTGTTGGAAGCAACGCACAGCTATATACTCCTGCACGTTATTAGACATTAAATCTTCAACGAAAGGACTCTCAGGTAAGTCAAATCGTATCAATAACATCAGTCGAATGCGTATTCGTCCTCTTCTTCGTATGATCGTCTCTCGTGGTTCAAATTATAAGCACCCTTCACCGTAGCCGTCTGTCTGACCGAATACTTGTCTAAGCATTTGGATTTCGGTTTGAAACTAAACGTGACATTTACCAACCTTACCGAGTTTGTTTTACTAATTTTTTAGCAATCGTTTATTAATTCAAACTGACAAATACGCAGTAATTATTACATGATATAGTAGTAACAGATTATGACAAGCTTAACAGGAGTTGAATTTAACTGATGGCAACCTGCAAGGCGCCCATCTCCCCTACTGCTCAATTTACAGTCACCCCATAGAGAGTCGAAGGCGGAGTCAACCTTATGGGTTAGCGGGTATTAACCCGCGTCCTTCTGATCTTCTCATCCAGCGTGTTACCGTTCAACCATCTCCCGCCCCTGTGAATTGCCTGTGAATGAGCTTGTCCCAGCGGTCTTGACCGCAGAAGAACTTTAGAAATTACGATGACAAATACAAAAATTTAATTTTACCCCTCATTTTCCTACATTCCGTTTAATCAGGATACGAATCTGATTCAGAACTGTGCCTCTGAAGCACAACGTGGAATAACGAACAGCGATTCACTCGAGACCAACCAAATGTTATGCAGATTGCCAGTAACGGCGACAGAGACAGACAACATAAGAATGTAACTTTAATTGTTGCCTTACATTTATAAAGCGCCAATTCAAGAAAAACTTATCAGAGTGTCAAAGGGCGTAACCAAGAAACACTGAAGCAGAGCAGTGTATGCATTTTCCATTGGAAATGGTCGCACAGTACGGGGTCAGTTTGAAATGTAAAGTCTTTTTGTATGTTTCTACATTTTTTAGTTTTTTCTATAACAGTAATGTATTTATATAGGCCTCTTTTGCTGCATATCACACATATCATCTAAAGATATAATTTCGAGAAAAGATCATTAAAGATAAGAAAATTTCAGATTGCAAATGTTTATTTCGGGGCATTGAACCCGTAAACCCCAACTAAATACGCCCATGAATGGCGCTCTCGACCGGAACCAGTCTAATTGCTGTCGAATAATACAGACTTCAGGCGCTTGCAAAACTGTGGAAGGGACAAACTGAGGAGCTCGAGCCGTAGCTCTCGAGAAAGGCATAAAAAGATCCTTTAAGGTAATCAAATGAAAATTATTGCATCGTATGATAACTGAGTTAAAGATATGAGTTAAAGATATGTAAGCTGATAGTTACTGCTTTGAAAACAAATTTATTTCATTTGTATACTGCATGCAACAAGAGTGCAACTGCGTCTACACACTGTGAGCCTATATTTTTTTTCTCCTCACATTTCGATTTGAATTGAAACGCTACACAGCTGAGAGCAGTTTTTGCCTCTAGAAGTCACGTGTACATGCATGCAGTTGAATAATAAGTTGTAGGCCGATGGCTTGACAGCCTGTGTGAATAGGTCTTTAACAAGAGATTTCACGCATTAGTTGCTACTCAGAGATGACATGGTTGAACGCAGCCTATTCTGATCCTTCATGTTCATGACAGGTCTGGTGAACGTTTATACAGATTGAGCTCTGCTACAAGTTTGGCTTTAAGATATTTCGATTTTATGCATTAATGCATTATCTCAATGTGTAGAACTATGCCGCTTGATTATAAATTATTCTTAAACTTTTTGAATAACCTTGAAAACTAAGTAAGAATTCTGTCCGAAATCCTGCAATAACTGGAGATAATCATACTTAATGGCTTACGTAACTGAGTATCGCGAGATAGCCTCTGTGGCTGTGTTAGACGCTGTGTACAATTCTATCTGTATGGACTCTATACTACAATATTTGCAGCCTGGTGGAATTTTACACTTAACTTAATAGACCATTCACATTTCAGCATGCTGCGAGAGAAGTTAAAAAGTTTGTGTATCTTTTATTGCGTTGTGATTCTAAACATCTACAAACAAACATCCGTTTATCATTAGAATTTCGTGGATGTACAATAAACGTTTTGATTTTGTCTGTAGGCATTTGAAACCGTTGAAACTCGAGTGAAGAAGAAGTTGACAGAACATCCAACTTCCACTGAATTACTGAGAATGTCTGGGCTGATAGTCACGAGTGTTTTGACGGTAGCAGCTACGGTCGTACTCTTCGCGTGGCTGAGGAAGAGGAAGGTTCGTAAGCTGCTCGACAAGATTCCGGGTCCAAAAGCCAATCTGATCTTTGGAAACGCTTTATCTTTTGAGAAAGAGAGCGACGGTAAAGCATTTCTATCCGTTTGGTCGTTGTACCGTTCTTCGTAGGCCACATACACTTTGACATGCATACTACATGTTTTCTCCGGTGTGCCAAGTTTTTCTTGAAGCTGCGCTTTACTAGTTTTCACATATGTTATGTTATGATACATATACACCCAATTAATTGTGATAAAACTTGATTTTCGCAAGGCAGTATTTTCATGTTAAGTTTTAGTTAAGAAAAGCGAAAAATTGAAGATGAACAGTGAAGGTCGTTAGCCTATTGAGCATTCAGATATAATCAACGATCGCTTGGAAATTGAATTAGTCGAAGAGTAATGGTAAGACTATGGTTGGTCTCAGTCGTCCGCCTGTTCCCGAACGCTCAAAGTTTGTTCACTTTGAAAAACATGCAGACTGGAGTGTATTCAGTGGCTGAGTTTCGAAGTAACACTTAACTTCGCTACAATGTGACCTACATACTTGCACATGTAGTACATACATGCATACAACATGCATTCATTCATACATACATACGTACGTCTATATATATACATGCATATATACGTATAAAACTTATACAATACATGCGTATGTACATACGTACATGGCATACAAGCAATACATACATACATACATGCACGCATGAGTGTTCAGCCAAGTTGAAACAGATGGACCTGCAGATTAGACCTGAGTGACATGATATAATTGACAAGACTAACTGAAAGGGATAGGCAGCGAATTTCAAAGCATTGTACCGACAACCAAATGGACGCAAAGGCCCACTACAGACAGATGCAGGGCATCATAGTTGTAAAAAAATGTTTTTCGTTTTTTATTTTTGCTCAAAAACTGTCCTTTTCTGCGTTTTTTTAGACAGGGGAACCTTTCTCAGTTTTTTATTATTTTAAAATTAACTTTATATATATTTACTGTATGTTATACTTTGTTTAATTTTTACTTTTGTCTGATGTAACTTGCGTTGTTTCTGTACATTCAAGGATTCAGCTAATTTACGTCACTATTTAATGTCATCATTTGAAAAATAAATAGCTGTTCAAGAAACAAAATTAATTAAAGTTATCTGCATTTCTAAGTTATCCAAATGTCTCTGTACACATAAATCTCGGATTCATCGGTGACTGATATTACTCCATATCAAGTCGTTATATAAGTTAAAATTGTAAGTAGGACTACAATTTTTAATTAAATAGGCTACACTCTATACCTACAAAGTTTAGTTTCTAAATTGTGTTAGTTTTTGTCAGCATAGACTTGATGTTCACAATTTAAATTTGAAAAGATTTCGATATTTTTCATTTCTCCATTTCTTATAAAACCAAACTTATAAAAAATAAAATAATTGTCGTATATTAATGTTTCTTAGTGTTTACTAATAAAGTTGTACTTATTTTCTGATTAAAACTAAATTGCAACAACAAGGTTTTTAATTTTTATATAACAGTACAAGATGTAACAAATTATTTGCTGCCCGTTTTTTAAGTTTTTGATGATTTTCATTTTTAGGTCACGACTTTAAGCGAGAAGGTTATTTCGTGTTTACTTTTTTAACAACTATGCGGGGCACAAAAAGATTCTCAGTATCCAATAATGAGTGCAATGTGACAATGTCTACGTGTTTGAATGGTTCAACAGCAGGCGATTTGAGGAGATAGTTCTATTGGCTAAAATTCAGTACTTTTGCTAACTAACTGTGAGGCAGATTTTGAAATTGGTTCTTTGCTCAACGGGCAGTCATTGCAATGAGTGCTTTATGGGCTTAATATGCGGATATTTATGGGTCAGGAATAGTAACAGTATGGTTGGACAAGTATGACTCGGAGGAGACATATTTTTAATGGCAGAATAAGGAGGTCAAGTGTAAGCTATGACCCATGTCATGAGTTGGGAAAGAGACTTGCTGCACAAGCTCAATTTTCAAAGAGGTAATCCTGGAATTTTTATGAAGCCTAGTTCAAAGTACGTATGCGTAGGCCCTATATTGAAGTCGCATTGTCGTAAGAGCGCATTTGAAGAGTTTCTGAATTGGCGCTATACAAGTTTGCTAAAGCAATTGCAACTGCACCATATCGGCTTACACAAGATGTTTGTCGGCCTAGGTCTGCAGACCTATGGGGAGCAAAACAAGCGATGAAAAATTGCGCCTGCCAAAGCTCTTTTGTTGGCTTTTAAGTGTTAAATATACCTTTTTCTACATATTATCTATTCGAGATTGTTCTTGATCGGCCTTAGTGGATCGCTCTCATCATTCATTTTACATTAGACAAATATTGGTTTGAGGAAGACCTTGTAAAGTAGAATGGCGATTTCGAGCCCGCCGAGGTTGTTACTTTGTAACGACCTGGTCGATGAAATTTACTTATGCTGCATCGCTGTAGAGAAAGGAGATGACTTTGAATAATGAGAACTAACTGTGGACTAATAGAGACCAAAGCTAAATAACAGTTTCCAGAACGCTTGCTTGCAAACATCGTTATGGCTGGATGCACTATGCCTAGTTCTAACGCATGTATAGGGACTATAAGTCAAAATTTGACTTACAGAAAAGCTGCTTAAATTGCTGCTCTTCTTCGGGCGTTTACCGATCGTGCCCAGCCAGTTAGCCTTTGAAATACCGTACCCTGGACGATGAGTTGCAGAATTCTCAGAGCCATTCCTATGTGTTGACAGTCAGTCACGGTCTGCTGCGGTCGTTGTCAATGACACGCGACTGGGATTTCTTTCAGAATTGGGTCCGCTGGGTGAATTACTAGCTGCCCTGGCTGTAGCCGGGTACTGGCTGGTAGCGAGACGAGAACGATGATCCCATTGCTCACCCAAAAATGCTACATGATACAACTTCTATTAAAGTAATGAACAATATTGCTTTAAAGACGCTTTTTGAGTGGATGCACAATATTGCACATGTTCACGTCTTCACAGGGTCCACAGATCAGTTAGGGCGTCGGTAATGACAGCATGCATAGCGAATGACGTCTACAGTAGCACATGTATATTGTATGTATGTATGTTATGTAAGTATGTATGTATGTATGTATGCATGTATGCATGTATGTATGTATGTATGTATGTATGTATGTACATAATGTTGTAAGTATGTATGTATGCTTTATGACATACAATGTATGTATATATATATATGTATGTCTGAATCGGGAGCGCCTCTGAATCTCTGAGTGGCGCTATACAAATGTTCAATTACAATTACAATGTATGTATTCCTTCATTCGTTCTTTCGTTCCGTACGAATATTTATATAGCGCTCCTTCAAGGCTACTACTCAGGAGCGCTCCCGACCCCAGCACGGCTGAAAAGAACAGTTTTGAGGTGAGCATAAAAGATTGTGAGTGGACCCTGGGATCAAGCGCAACATTAAAGGCAGCCCGTTCCAGAGCGAGGAGCCAATCACTAAGAAGGCGCTATTCTGCTTAGTAGCTATGCGAGTAAAAAGGAACGATATGAACGCCAGGCTCAGTAGAGCGGATAGAGTGACGACTCGGTGCCCTTAATGTAGGGCAGCAAAGGTCGCGAAGATAGGCAGGGGCGAGGCCCAGCAAGGACCGCCAGACCAAATCAATTATTGTAATTGTAATTGTAGCCGAACATTTATATAGCACCGCTCAGAAATCAGCAGCTCGACCTGCGTCAGTGCCTGCGTCAGCGAACAGAAAAGTCTTAAGGCGTCTCCGGAACTGAGACGGTGAGAGGGCTAGTAACTCGAGGCGAAGAGACTCGGGAAGACAGTTCCAAGCTGATGGGCCAACACGGGCAAAGCACCTAGGGGGAGCCGTAGCAGAGCGCATGCGCGGGACAACCATAAGGCCACGAGTCGAAGATCGCAAAGAGACCCTCGCAGGTAAAGAGGAGACCAATGTGCAAAAGGACCTCAGGTAGGATTGGGCCACCCCAACACAACAGTTACGCATGAGACTAGCGAGAGCATAGGCTTTTAACTGAACCTGCTGTTGAATAGGGGGCCAGTGATGCAACTTGGTATGGAAGTCAGTGATTGTTGGGTATATCCGGTATGTCAACGTTGTTGCATGCATGTATATATGTATGTATGTATGTATGTATGTATGTATGTATGTGTATGTATGTATGTATGTATGTATGTATGTATGTATGTATATGCATGTCGTCAAAAATGTATGTACGCATGTATGTATACATGTGTATATGCGTATAAATTATGTACATATATGTATGTGTATGAAGACGATTAGCACAGCGCCTTTTAGATACCTCACCTAAGCGCTGGAAGTGAATGAAAGACTGAGTGAACGATTGAATAAAAAATAATCAATGGATGAACAGAGTTAACGAGTGGTAGCAGGTTGGAATGGAAGCATGGATGGATGCATGCACTGGATGAATGCATGAATGGATGCATGGATGGGCGGATGGACATCCGGATACATGGTTGGATGAATGTAGGATTGATATACAGTATAATATTACAATGCCGATTGGTACCTAATCCGCCTGTCTGTCCATCGTTTGTCTAGCTTTCTACCTGCAGATGGAAGCGCTGTGCTTCACACACGCTGACACGGGATTATGTCGTCTCTGGCTTGGTCAGCACCTCACCCTACTTGTCTACAGAGCTGATCATCTCGAGGTAACTATTAGAACAACATCTGGCAAACAACAGTTTATCGATGTCATGTCCATAATCAATATAGACAACAAAGGTTCGATGATAAATTGTAAAACAAGGCACTGAAGTTTTATTAAGTCAATAGGAGACCGAGATTAATTATATTTAATTTATTAGTTACTTCTATCGCGCCGGTGTCTAATGCGAACCGATGGTGCACCCAAAACAAGACGTAATAATGAAGACAAGAACCTAGAAGAAGCGAGTAGAAAGAAAAGAACTGTAGATGGTTAGAATTTGACATCTGCTGTCGATGATAAAATGGAAAACTTTTTATGCAGGTGCATAGCTATACATTTATATTGCGCCTTTCAGCCGCTGAAAACGGATTAGGCCTACTTGATCTGAAAATGTTTACTATAATGTAAGCGTTGTGTAGCATTGTATAACGCTAACGTAAATGAACATAATTATAACGCTAAAGAAATGATACTGACTTTGATTAAATGATCTGGAAACTTCCTTACGCCGCTATCATACTGCACAAGGCATTGACAATCGATGGTCGCATTCCATTGGACAGAACAGTCGATATCTGTGAGGCTTCTGAAACGGGAAGACAGGCCACGGATGGATGATAAGCATGACGAAGAAATGCCACCGATGATAAACAACGCTTTGGAGAGGAAAGGCGTTCACTGATCATCCTTTCTTTGTGTGCTTCATCGCATCGCTAATTTCAGGCCATCGAATAACTCGAAGCATTTCAACTGTCACGTTTCTTCTTGCAATTTGACAGACTTTTTGTTCTAGGTGTTATTCAATGGCTCAAAACACATAACGAAATCGTATATCTACAGGTTTCACCATCCTTGGCTTAAAACGGGACTTCTGACCAGGTGGAATTAATCTCTATACTTTCGGAAATTATTTGATCGATGTACTATTTTAATCGCAGCGACAATTTAAGTAAATAATTTGATTGACATGCAGCAGCAAATATACCAGTTCATTCGCAACTAATCAGTACCGACAAACACTTCATTTGTGCGGTGGTGTAGGGGTATGTTCGGTGCCTTGCAGCCGGAGGGTTGATGGTTCGAATCCACCTGTGTAGGGACCCTGGGCAAGTCCTTCAATCAGTGATCTCCGATTCAGACACTGAGTCAAATAACAATACATGCTTCAGAAGTCTACATTTACTCTATTTTATACATTACTGGCTTCAGAAGTCTAGATTTACTCTATTTTATCATTAGGACAATTGCTAAGCGCTCTCTAGAAATCTCTTAAGGAAGCAATCTAAAAGTTTTGTGAGTTTTGTCCATTTGATTGATAGACTTTGGGACTGTTCTGATAACTGATGCAATAATCTGCTTTCTCGTGACATTTAACATCATAATGACTAGCGCAACGAGTGCCTCGTTGTTTTGCTCTTTGAGTGGCGCTATATAAATTTTAAATTGCATTTACAGTAACTATAATTGAGCTCTGTTTCGATTCAGCACTGGAGAAAAATGGTACAAGCGTCGCAAGATGATCACTCCGTCGTTCCACTTCAAGATCCTTGAGGAGTTCCTGGAAGTGATGAACGAACAGGTCCAGATTCTCGGCGAAATATTTGACAGCAAAGTTGGCAGCGAACCATTTGACGTTCAGTCTTATTTGGCTCACTGCGCCTTGGACATCATCTGCGGTACCTGTTTTATTTATTTTATATTCAACGTTTATAAACGAATGCACCTAGTTGTAGTGGGTGAGCCTATGACGTACAGGCATATTGTTTATGTGTTAGATATAATATTATGCTAGCGAACTGATCTTCTGGATGTGACTTGCTTGTTTGGTGTTGCCCGCGCTATCAGTTGATGCATTCTGCTTTAGACACCGGCGCAATAGAAGTTACCAATCATCATCATCATCATCATCATCATCATCATCATCATCATCATCATCATCATCATCATCATCATCATCATCATCATCATCATCACCACCACCACCACCATCTTCCATATCACGGTACAATATTTGGCATTTGTCGCAATTGATTTCTAAACAGAAAGTAGTTCCTCTGCTGAGGTCACTTGTCCGTTCGGTTAAATTGTCAGTTCACTGCATCGGAAAAGGCAAATCTGAACACTTATTGCCTGTTAATTGTCTCTGTTCCGAAACGCTCTAACCCAGTTTCAGCGCTTTAACCCACTGTTCGGATTTGGAATCCACAAGTAGCCTAACTAACTCCCTATGGATTATTCAAGGCTGCCACAGTAATACAAATACGCTGCTGTTGACTCCCTGTGTTCGTTGTATTCGTAGAAACCGCAATGGGGCGTCACGTCAATGCTCAAAAGGACGTAGAATCTGCATATGTTAAGGCAATATACAGGTTCGTTAGACTTGCCGTGCCTTTAAATGCTCTCGCACTGGCTTTCCTCCTCCTTTCATATGGCTACTTTTTCAGGTTTCTGCATAACAGTAGGCTATGCAAACTCAAGAGCAACGTTGCAGAAAATGGCGCCCGATTATATATTATATAATCAATTAAACCAACGGAAGTTATGTGTGTATGCGCGTTTAATAGATCGCTGTCTGTGGCCTGTAGGTCGCATTCCTCCCTTGCAGAAACGGGCCCTTGTCTTTCCCTCGCTCAAAGAACCTGACCTTGGCACCAACCTTTGCCATAACTATCGGCCAATCTCAAATCTGTCCTTTCTTTCTATGACTTTAGAACGTCTGGTCTCTCCTCAGTTTCTCCTTTATCTTGAGCAATCTGTTCTACTTCCTGCTAACCTGTCTGGCTTTAGGGCTCACCATTCCACGGAGACTGCCCTTCTCTCCCTACATTCTGAAAGCTATATGCTGTGAATAGGTCTGAACTGACTCTTCTGGCTCTCTATGTGTCATCATCTTTCGATATCGTCGATAATGAGATTCTTCTCCAGCGTCTTGAGACCTCTTATGGGCTTAAGGGCCTCTCCTTTGTTGGTTCCCGTGACCCGGTCATACCTGTCTGAACGAACCCAAATGACTGGTGACTCCAGAACCCAATGGGTCCACGTTAAACTGGGTGTTCCTCAAGGCTCCGGTCTAGGCCCTCTCTTATTTATTTGATCCACGGCTGATATCTAATCTCTTTTCCCGATCTTTTCTTCGCTCCTCTGTAGTGCTGCTGGTCATGTCTTTGCTGATGATGTGCAGGCCATGGTCCTCCATCATCCCAATTGCTTTTGGTCTAATCGTCTCCACACATCGATGGCATCTAATCGCCTCTCCCTTAATGCTTCTAAAACTCAATTCATCTGGTTTGGTACCCCTCAGCAGCTCCATAAATTTGAATTTTTTTTCTCGTCCTGAAAAGTGTCGACTCTTCTCTTTCTCGTCAAGTGTACGCGATCTGGGTGTTACCGTTGATAGTTCACTTACCTTTATCGAGCACATCTCTAATCTCACACGCTCCTCCTATTTTCACTTAAGGCGTCTCAGGGTCATTCGTCGTTCTGTTTCCTCCTCCATCTTCACAACTTTAGTTCATGCTTTTGTATGTTCTCGTATCGACTACTGCAATTCCCTTCTTGTTGGTCTTTCTAAGGTTCGTCTCTCTCCTCTTAAGTCGGTGCTCAACACAGCTGCTACACTGATAGCCCGCCTTCCTCGATACTCTCGCATCTCGCCCTTTAATATGTTTGATGAACTTCATTGGATCCCTCTCGCTGCTCGCATACAATTTTAAATTATTCACTCTGATCTTCAAGGCTCAGAGGGGTCTTGCCCCGAAATATCTGGTTGACCTAATACTTCGGCCTCATTCAGCTTCCTCCCACCGTTCACTTCGCTCCTCCAATAGGCTTGACCTCTTAGTTCCCAGTACTAGAACTGTTATGGCTCAGTCTCGTTCCTTTGCTTCAATTGGACCCTCTCTTTGGAATGCTCTTTCTCCTTCTGTTTGCTCTACAATTCTATCTAGCAGTCTCTCTTCTTCCTTCGCTTTTCTTAAAACCTGCTTCTTTTCGCGGGGCCTAGCGAACTGGGAGAGCTTCTGAACGGTTCACCCTATACTAGAATCGCTTTACATATGCTTAAATACAATACAATACAATATGTATGTATGTATGTACGTATATATGTATGCATGTGTGTATGTATGTATGTATTTATGTATTTATGCAAACAGTCATGAAAACTAATAAATAGTTGTTGGAGATGTTTCGACGAAGTTATACGGTACTGGTAGCTTGTTCACTTGAACGATATTTTTTGGTCGTGCCATAAGTTCTAAGCTCCTTCAAAGCTCCATGCCGGAAGACTTAACGCTGACAGTGAGCTAAACATAGCTTGTACCATGAATAGAGTATTATATTCTATTACTTCAATGTTCTCAAGCGAGGATCGTCTTCAGAATTTCCCTAGGATCACATTTTGAAAACCTTGCACAACTGAAATAAACATGATGTTGTGTGCAGCAGAAGAAGTAAAATAATTCGCAGTTTATTCTGTAATGTGTACCCGAAAACTCTTTTAAAATATCTTTTGTTTCAGCATGAGCGAATACTTCTTCCAAAGATTAAAGAAACCCTGGCTTTGGCCAGAAACTATATTTCGTTTTCATCCCTCAGGAAGAGGGTATTTCAAGAGTCTCAAAGTTCTTCAAGGATTTACTCGAGAAGTAAGTGACATTATAATCTGCTCCTGTTATAGTGTATTTAAAAAGTTCATGTGATCATTGTATACGAGGTAATGCACGTGCGCTTGTCAGAGGCAAATAAAAGGTAGCCTACTAACTTACCTAACTAAGTAGGCCCATCATAGTTTACTGCGTAGTAATCTCACAGCTGCATAGCACGGATACTACTTCCTGTCGCTTCAAATCTGTCCATGGGTGCGCCATCTTTTGCTTATACGTGCAACTCTTCCTATGCATCCCTATCTCTTGTAGGCATTTTTCCATCACCCTATTCCGGATGCTTTTAAGTTCATTGCATCAGAAAAGACAAATCTTTAGAGTCATTGTCTCATTGTTCTGTTCAATTAACGTGACTTTGAAGTGAGACTTTGCTTAGAAGCAACACAACAATATTCGTACATAACAATATTCGATTAGATTTTTCCGGATTAGAATCAATTCCGGATTAGATTGATTTCCGGTTAGATTAGTTTCAGGATGAGATCAAAATATGTGGACCATAGATTTCGCAAGCTTTTCTCTCTGCTTCCACTTATGCTGTGAGCCAATGTGGCAAAATCCTACTATATTAACAGCATCTCTATACTGCTATCTATTGATGTTACATACCTATAATAATATTATAGGGTAATATGTATAAACTTTATATATTTATGGGTTACAAATCTATGCACCATTAATTTCTCATAAGCAGTGCTGAGCACTAACTAATTTTTAAAGTTGCACTAAAACTACTTTTCAACTAAAATAATAAAGTTCAGTTAAATGTTGGCAACTGATTTTGTAAATAAGTTAACTAAACTAAAAATATTTAGTTAAACTTTTTCCAACTTTTTAAACAAACTTTTTTCCAAACATTTTCACAAAGTTAAGTGAACTGTAATAATGTAGAGCGTCAATGACAAATTTCACTTTCTAACTATGTATTGTGTACTAGACTAATAGTCCAAGTACAGTTCTACAAGAAAACATGAAGAAGTTGCTAATGCAAATGATGATGCATCGTGCAATGCAATGCAGTTCACTTGAGTAATAAAACCAGTTACTCATGACAATCATTGCGGAAGATAGTTGCTGATTTTGTCATTTAAATTTTTTAGCTAATAACTAAAAAATATTAGTTAAACTTTTTAGTTAATAACTAAAAAATATTAATTAAACTTTGGTTTTAACTAAACTAATTTTTTTAGTTAAACTGCTGCCTTAACTAAAACAATTTAGTTAACTTTTGCCCATCACTGCTCATAAGATGCAGATCTAGCAGCTTAAACATACCAAATTATTGTATTGTATTGTATTTGAACACTTGTTATAGCGCCCCTACCAGATTTCCCATTCAGAGGCGCTCCCGATCTAACGCTGAATCGGAGTTTCACGCCGAAGCGCATGAGCACATTGCGAGTGAAGGACTTGCCCAGGTCCCTACGCGGCGACTTTGATAAATGGATTCGAACCCGCAACCCTCCAGCTGCAAGGCACCGAACATACCCCCTAAACCACCGCTTGTATTGTCATCATTTGTATTGTGTACGTGTATTGTACTCCACGTTTATAATGCGCCCGAGCCACCCGCATCAAAATTCCTCTGAGAAATTAGTCTCTTATATATGAACTTGATAATTCCACGCCGAGCTTAAGACATGATTAACTCGGCCATCAGGATCATATCTTTCAGGTTAAGAAGAATAGCGTGATCTAAGATAAAAGTTCAATAGACAAGAACCGATCATATAAATAATAAATGCCTCTCAAGTAGGAACATGCACCAGTAACTCGTTACAGGTCATTCTTTTGGAGACATATCAAGATTCGCCTTATGATTAATTGAATTATAATGAGTTTATATGCTATAGCTGTATTAAGTTTTGGATCCATATCTCGACCGCTTTATATCAGAATTGGCGGCATAATAAAGAGTGCCATAACGAGTGTCCAATTGACGCTTGGATAATGGCGCTTAAAATAAATGCGTAATAGTAGTTTTATATTACATATTATTATGGTGTTATCTGTGAATGAATGTATGACATTGTGCGCTTACAGGTGATCAAGGAGCGTAGTGCAGAATTTGACCGCCTTTGGGAGAAGCAACAGAGTGGAAAGAAAGGAGCGAGTGATGAGACGGAAGGCATACCGATTCGAATCGGAAAGCGAATGGCATTCCTGGACATGCTCCTTTGGACGGCCAAGAAGGACGAATCGATGACGAAGGAAGGCATCCAGGAGGAAGTGGACACGTTCATGTTCGAGGCAGGAATTCCCCATCTGCTATTTATAGGCTAGCGTAGAGGGAACCTCTTCTTGTTTGCTTTTAGGAAACGAAACTACATGTATATATGGCCATTTATATAGCGCCTATATATATATATATATGGTGTCTGCTGCAGGGCCACGATTATGGTATCAGAGTCTGCTGAGCCGGCCACGATACGACTGCAGCCACTGCTGCCTGGGCGTTCTACGTCATCGGAAGAAACCCGGAAATTCAAGCCAAGCTGCACAATGAGGTCGACCGAGTCTTCGGTAAGGCAGCGTCTCCTTCGGCTATTGAGCCGGTGTCACGACAATTGAAGTCTCCCAAAATAGAGGGGGCGAGTTTAGTGAGGGGGAGACTTTGTATCGTAGATAGGGGAGATTCTATTTCAATAAGGGATACTTTGTTCTGATACAGAGTCTCCGGGGAGACTCTTTTGTTTCGGGGGACTTTAAATCGTGACACCGGCTCAATGGCCGAAGTGAAGGGAATGTGCTCATCCATCAAATTCCACTTTAAGAGATTGAAACTTTACTGTCCTTGAGAGCATAGGTTAGATTGTGGTTAAAGTGAGGAAAGCACAGAATTGCTAACGCCATTAAGGATGATATACTTACTTACATTATTTTAAATTGCACAGATCCATCAGATGTAGCATTATGTCTAGTAAACCCGCAATTCAATCCGATTTCTACTGGCGCTAAATAAATCCAGCCTTATATTGCCTGCTATAAGCTGCTGCGGATACTGATGTAGATATAAAAATAGAACATTCAAAGACATTATAAAGAACCTAGACATGTGCGTGATGCTTGTTCCAAATAGTACAATTTTCAGGAATTACCAGGCATTTCATGGTGATCAGATATAAGAACATTGCAAATGTATTTTCCAAAAGGAAAATGTGCCATGATGGCAAGCGAAAATGTATGTCTTTTAGCGTTGTAGCCACAACAAACTATCGTTAATTATCCGTTGAACTGTAGGTAACGACGATCGCCCGGCTACCATGGAGGACCTAAGTAAGCTCAAGTACCTCGAATGTGTCTCCAAGGAAAGCATGAGACTCTTCCCAACTGTTCCGCTCTTTGGACGAGAAATGTGTGAAGACTGCCAGATAGGTAGAGTTTGATTGTTGCTAGATTGAACGTATATAGTTACTAGTTTCTATAACTACAGATATTACTCATTATACCTAGGACTGTTGCTGACTGTTTGTAACGGACTGTCCCTATTACGGAATATATTTGAGTTTTACGAGTATAACATACCATAACGTAACATGTTTATTTGGCAACCAACTCAGTAGCCTACAGGTCGTAATCACATCAGGTTTTTGCAAGTTTTTTAGGTTTACACAGGAGACCCAAAAGGGGCCGAAGGTCCCGCTAGCCAGGGCCACCTGAGACAATTAAGTCGGATAGATGCCTGACGGCCAACGCTATATAAATATTTGATTGAACTATGTGTAAAAGATTAAGCAATAAATTCTTAGCTATCATAGAGCAAATAGAAATAAAAGAAAAAAGGTAAGAAAACAAAGCAACTGTTTTGCTAAGCTGACTATCGCAGAAACCAGTGCACACTCCCAGATTTTAGGGTTTTGGTAGTATATTTCCATGCTGTATGGTGTACAGCATCCAAGAAGAAAATTCCCCGGTTTCAAATTCTCCGTTCATGTCCCTGTACAGAAGAAAAAGCATCTAATCGTGGTAAGGCGTTTGAGGCAAACTTCTCAGGTTACTTGACGAGTCCCGAAGTTGCATAAAAACAAAGCAAATAATTAGTATCAATAGCCAACTGTTTCGTTTTAGGAACAGTAGAGTTGTCAACTGATAAACATTTCGATATTAATCCAGTTTGTCAGGTTGTGAGAAGAAGAAACAGAACTAGAAGACAAACTTAAGTTAAACTAAAAACCGTTAAAGCTAAACTAATACAACGCTACAGTCAGATGTATTCGGCGCCATGATAAAGTTGCTTACAAGGTCAGCTGAGTACGGCAGAGGCAGCTAATATCTATGGCAGCTAATATTATAATTGAGGCCTATGGTATGTCATTGTTGCTTATTTCAACACCTCTTGTGTTTGTAAATCATCGTCATGTGCTTGCATGTTCGTAGGTGGTACTTTGTATGTTTGTAGATGGTTACTTTATATGTTTGTAGGTGATTACTTTGTAGGTTTGTAGGTGGTTACTTTGTATGTTTGTAGATGATTACTTTGTATGTTTGTAGGTGACTACTTTGTGCCGAAGGGATCGACAGCCCTTGTCATGTCGATCCCTCTACATCGCGATCCCAAGTACTTTCCAGATCCAGAGAAACTGGATCCAGACAGATGGTTGACTGACAACGCAACGGACAAACATCCATTCTGCTTCGTTCCGTTTTCCGCTGGACTAAGGAACTGCATCGGTCAGTATGAAACGCACCATCTGGCGAGTACAGCGATATCACTGCAAGAAAGGCAATTTATCGCCTCGATTGCAGTCGCATGAAAAGCACGAGAACCAAAGACGCTCTGTGTAAAATAGGAAGAGCATTGGAGAGTTAGATTTCAGTTCCCTTTACACCAGTCGAACACCGTTGTTGGATTGATATCGATTCCGAAATAAGCACTATGGACATAGTACGATGCACTGGTGTATGCGTTGTCATCACCATGGCGTTTGCGTCATAATTATCATGGTTTCCAGGGTGTCACATGTCTGCTTTTGCCCAGCAGCGACGTCATTTGTTGAAGATATGGTGAGAATATGGCAATATGGCCTATATTGACCCAGACGTAGTACAGTAATAATATACTGGAATGTGTAGGACTTAAGGAGCCATATGTTCACCATATCTTCAACATATTACGTGGATGCTGGGTGATGACATCCACTAAACAGGTGGTTGTCATTAACCATAAGGATGATGATGACGATGATGATGATGATGATGATGATGATGATGATGATGATGATGATGATGATGATGATGATGACGACGACGATGTCAATTGCGATAATGATGATGATTAGGGTATCGGACGGTTTTTGTCGTATGTGGGTATACAAATTTAAACACATACGATACACATACAGTTGTAGATCCAGGACTTATTCATAGAGCGACATTTATTGCAAGCTACGTTCTTAAACACTGGCGCCATAGAAGTTACTGCCTTTGCTATAGCGCCTGTTTTCTGTCTTTCTGCAGGGCAAAGGTTTGCTGTAATGGAAGAGAAGGTTTTTCTCAGTCACGTGCTGAGAAAATTCACCATTACCTGCACAGATCCAGATAACATTGGTCGTTCCGGTCTCCTCATCCTCCGTCCCTCGAAAGGGATCCACATAACCCTCACGAGGAGGGACAAGTAAATCCCCAAGGGTAAAGGAAGGGACAAGAAAATCGTCCTGAAAGAGGAACGAAAGACTGCACGGTGGTTCACGAAGCTACTTAACACGTTTCGAACCTAATGCCATTTCCTTAACTCGTAGAAATATTGTCTTACTCTGAGATGCGGAGGATTTTATTCTGCGCTATTACTTTGTATGCTAAAAACTAATTCTAATCGGTGAAATACGCATTACTGCACTTAATGAAGAACTTAGACTCGACTTCTTCGTTGGGTTAAGTTTGTTTGGCTACAGGTTAACTTGAAGCGACTAACGAACCTTAAGTCACATTGGTAATCTTGGGTATTCAGGGTCTGGGTAACGACGATATAGAAGTTTTTAGAATAGGTTAATATTCCTTCATATAACATACGGGTACGGTCTGATTCCTTAACATGAGAACCGACATAAGGCTTTAAAATCGTTCAACGACCAATTTAAATGTAAATGCAGAGCGATAGATGAACTACATGCAATTTATAGGCAATCGTATAAATAGCATAGATTGCCATAGATTAACTTAGAGAACTGCTAACAAAAAACTTAGACCAGATAGAGTCTTCATTGTTTCTGTATTCCATAACTATGCAAAAGTGTGAGAACTTGAATTTTTTTTAAAAGGTGTTGCTCATTTTGCTTAACTTTCATTTCGCAGCTGCATATGTGTATGTATGTATGTATGTATGTATGAGCACTTGTTATAGCGCCCCTTCAAGATTTCTACTCAGAGGCGCTCCCGACTACAGCGCGGACACTGAATCGGAGTTTCACGCCGAAGCGCATGAGCAATTGCGAGTGAAGGACTTGCCCAGGGTCCCTACGCACCGGCTTGAGGTGGATTCGAACCCGCAACCCTCCGGCTGCAAGGCACCGAACATACCCCTACACCACCGCGCCCATGTATGTACATGCAAGAATTAAGGTCAAAGCTGTAGTCCACGTAGTTTCTTCGTGGCACATCAAGGAGATTTTTCAGGCTACAGCCTGGGTTGCAATCACGATTATTATACAATTAGACACAGAAAAATTAATTGAGCGCACAAATAATTGGTTATAACTGTACAGGGCCTTTGTCCGTTCGATTTAATTTATTAATATTCATGTTTTATCTACATCTAGTTTTGTTAATAATCGTTGTTTATTTGCAACAATATCCGATGTACAAAATGGAGGTTTAGGTCGAGATAAAACGTAACTCGAGACTTCAAAGACTGTGGCGACCACATGCAGTCCGTCGTATCTTCTGTCTGTAATCATTTCGCATTAATTTTGTATACATGCAATCCTTTTCTTGCTCTACAATTCTTCGCATCCGACTAGTTCATACATGTGCATTTATATATGCACACATGTATACATGTATGTATGAATGTGCGTATGTATCTGGGCACTCATTATAGAGCCTTTTAGGTACATCACAAGAGCGCTGAAGTCGTACCGAGATTCTTCGTCACAGTCTCTCTCGCTTTCCCTCCCAATAGGCTAATATTTCATGTTTTCCAGATTCGTGTTTTCTCTTTCTGCCTCTGCCATATTCACTCTCGTCTTTTCCTTTTCTCTTTCTGCCTATGTCTGTCTCTGTCTCTGTCTCTATCTATCTGTCTCTCTGTCTGTCTGTCTCTTCTAAATCATCTATATTTCTATGTATCTATTTGTCTGTATCTATTTTGTTTTCACCATCTCTCGCTTCGATATCCCCTTATCTGCCTCTCTCAGAAGCGATCACTTTCTCACATATTCCATGTTTCGTTCTTAGCCTCATCCAATCACATCATCCGTTTCTGTGCCTCTCTGTCTGTCTGTCTCTCTGTCTCTCTCTGTCTCTCTGTCTCTCTCTGTCTCTCTCTCTCTCTCTCTGTCTCTCTCTCTCTCTCTCTCTCTCTCTCTCTCTCTCTGTCTCTGTCTCTCATCTCTCTCTCTCTCTCTCTCTCTCTGTCTCTCTCTGTCTCTCTGTCTCTCTCTCTCTCTCTCTCTCCAATCATGTTTATTCACACCCCTTTGTTCCACTCAATATCTCGTTCTGTGCTTCTGTCTCTTGTTAATAATTGCATTTCTTTCTCTCATCGTAGCCATATTTCTCTGCACCTGTCTCTTCCTCTCTCTGCATGTGTTCCTAATCGTGTTTGATCTGCTCTTGGAAGTTGCTCGTTGACTTGCACTTGCGGAAAGAAGCAGCGCTTTCAGCCAGACTGTTCTTCGCTCGCGCCATCCTCGACGTCTCCTTCTGCGACCGCGTCGACCCGCCCATCAGTTTCCGTTTCCGGCGCCTGCTGCTGCTCCACCGGAAGTTGCCTGCCGTGTCGTCTTCGTCACTTCCGGAGCTGCTCGGGCGTGGCGTCGTCTGGCGGATGATTTCATTGACCATATTGATGTCGGCTTCAATGTTGTTCGTCGTGCTGACCATCAGAGGGTTCTGGCCGATCTTGTTGAGGCGCTCGGCCGCAACCGTTTCCATCGTTCGGCGCATGACCGGGTAGTGTTCGAGGACGGAATTGAAGTGACCGACGGATAGAGAGAAGAGGTTGCAGTAGGTCTCCGCTCGGACGCTGGCCACTCGCTTGGCGTTCGTCAACAGGCAGATCTCTATAAAACACACGTTTAACGTCAGTTAGATCTATATAATAGTAAGGATAACCGGCGAGATGAGTCCTATGTGACTTCACCGGTAGCCCACCACTCGGTTTGTAAAAGTTGTTATTGTCATTTTGCTTTATTTTGTGGTGAATAAACTACTTACTTAAAAGACTGGTCTTACTAGGGTAACCTGAGTTAATTCCTAGTTTACTAGGCGCAACTACTGTTAGCTCATCATTTGCAAATGTTTAATTTACAAAGCGCAACTATTTTAGCTTATCGTCCGCAATTCATCTCGTAACAGGGCTTTTTTAGTGTGCAGTTCTACACAAAATGTGCAGTTCTAAATGAATTTGTGCAGCTGTAAAAGCAATATTGTGCAGTTAAAAATAGCTAGAAAAGGTCATTGTCAATTTGTCATCCCATTGGGAATAATTTACCAGGGCTTTTTGAAAAAGAGAGAAGGGTTTGTGTAGCCTAGTTCTAAAAATTCCTTAACAAAAGCCCTGTCTCGTAAGCACAACTCAATGGCCTATAGCAACCTGTGGGAAGCTCATTAGACGCTACATAAATTCCTCCTGCCATCCACTTTAACGGCAGATTCGAAAGACATCCAGAGAATGCGCTGAACGAGCATTGAGTACAGGTTCAATACAGACCTGATCTATGGATGCCTAGTGTGTAGTATTATGACCAAATTGAAGTTCTATATCAGATTAAATTGTATTAGATTGGATTAAATTAGATTGGATTAGATTGGATTAGATTGAATTAGTCTCGCTTCGAATCGATTACACTATAGACCAGACTATACTAATGTAATGTAAATCTTCGAAAATTTCTCAGCGCCAACAAAAAGCCACGTCAAGGAGACCAGCTTATTCACCGGCGCTATATCAAATCAAGTCCGCCATAGCCAGGCTGCTCTGTTCGTTCCGATGCCAGGTGAAAATCCGGGGAGGTTAAGCCGAGGAGACAGCATGGTGCAACGGTGGTAATTGGTGATGATGGTGGTCGTGTGGTTGCGCAGAAGTAGAATCAGGATAGGGCCTACTAGAGAAAAAAACTATACTTTACTGTGCTGTGCTGTGCTATGCTCTACTATGCTAATATTCTCTACTAGAGTAGGCTAGGATAGACTAGACTAGACTACATTAGACTTGATTAGATTAAACTAGGTTAAAGAGATCCTGAGTGGCCGAGTGGGTTGGTAGCCCGCTCTCCACGTCGGCGGCCCGGGTTCCATTCCGGGTCGGTCGGTTTATCAGAGATTAATTTCTCGGATCTTTACTGCGGGTGGCTCGGTCGCAATATAAACGTGGAGTACGAGGTTGCTTTCTGCCTCCGACACTAATCATCTTCGATATGAAAAAGTGTCGTTAAGCCGAAGTACAACATAAACTAGGTTAGGTTAGATTAGATTAGATTATATTAGATTAGACAAGAGCCATCATTTATGCCTACCTCCAAAGTAGGACCCATCGGATAGACTTGTGGCAACGTCACCGTTCTTGGTGACTATGTCAACAATGCCCTCCTGTATGAAGTACATCTTTGTTCCTATCGTACCCTCTCTGATGACGTAATCTCCCGGCTGAAAGACCTCGTAATGCAGTTTCGTTATCATCTCCGAAACGAAGTTCGGATCGGCGTGAGTGAAGAATGGAACGGAGGCAACTAAGCTGCGACAGTTGAAGTTGACGATTTCCTTGAACAAGAGAAAGCGAAATATTATTACGATAAGAGAAGTTTTATTGTATTTCTTAAAGGCACAAAAAACCAAGTCAGGAATATACTTTCGTCACGAATAGACAGCAAGAAGCGACAGAATTCGAGAGAATGATCATAAGCTCATCTTATTTCTAATTACAGTGTAGGCCTATGTATGTATACATGCATTATGTATGGCTTGACCTTGTTGTTCCTAGGACTAGGACTTCCTTGGCTCAACGCCGGGCATTTGCTGTGGTTGGTCCCTCTACTTGGAATGACCTTCCCCTCATTAAGGGCTAAACTAATGACTGGTTTTTCCTCTTTGGTCTCTCGTTTTTTGTTTCTTTTCTCCCGGGGTTTTCGTGCTGAGAGCCCTCTGAATAGCTATTCTGAGAGAGGCGCTATATAAATCTTTATATGCGATGTTTGCAAGTATGTATGTATGTATATGGACACTATTGAAGCGCCTTTTATAAAATGGTGTTAATGAAGATGATTATAAGGTTGAGAAAGAGGAGGAATAAGATCGTAATCTGGTGATGGTCTAGACCTCTTTGAGGCACTCGTTCAGTTCCTCCAAGATACTTGTTTCGTCGAACATCTTTCCGTGATATCTGTGCTCGTAATAATGCGTGATGCGTTGACGGAGGTTCCGCGGTAGTTTCCGATAGATCATGTACTCTTCCACTTGCTTAAACTGCAAATTAAACCGAAGAATATAAGAGTTTTGGATAAAAGAAAAGCATGCTATTAAGACTAAAATAATATCCTAACACTTAGCATCACATGACAAGAGGTCTAAAACCCAAACAGATGTGGTCTAGAATTAATAAACACAGACATACTCGAGTTAACCATTTACTGTGTAATATGTATTGTACTATACTGTTTGAATTGCTGTACGAAACTTGATGTTGCACTGTTTATCAAGGATTTAGCTAATTCATGTTTTTGAAATGCTGTTCTAGGTGTCCCTAGTTAGCGGGATCTTGATCTCTTTTGGGACACCTCCTGCGGCCAATCCTGATATTTTATGTTGAAATGTTATGTGTTTTGATTTGGCTTCAATAAAAGAGTTTTGATTGATTTGATTGATTGATAATAACCATAGCCATATTAAACTCTGAATGTTATTGTTTTCTAGGAGAAACAGATAATACAAGCGTTATAAGTACAGTCATATACACTGTGTCCCGATGAAAAGTAGACCCCAAGAAAAAGTGTCATAACTCAGTCAAAAAAGTTTAGCATTTGTACATGTGTAATAGTTGGGAAAGAACGGGGATAGAGAATCCTCAGAGGAACAAGTCCCGACTAGTAGGGTCACCCGTACATCATTATTTTACTCAAGTGGCAGACCGAATGATTTATAATAATAATAAGAATCCTAACAGCTAGGCAACAGTTTAGAAGATGCGGCCGATGCTGCTGATGATGATGATAATGATGACGACGACGATGGTGGTTGTGGCGGTGATGGTGGTGGCGGTGATGGTTATAAATTAAATCGTTGATTGGTGATCGATGCCATAAGGTTTTAGACATGGCGCCACAGAAGTCATTCGGTTGCAGAATTTCAAAAGAAAGACAGGCAGTTCCAGACACAACAGAATTAGTAAATAAACTTAGTAGTAATAGTAGACTAGTTGCTTCAGTTTAACGGCACTGTGTGATAACAAAGATCATTAGCGTCGCCCTCCTCCTTCATCCAGGCTTGGCACTGGCATTTCCTGGCACTAAATCACGCACAGTGGCGGAGTTTACAGAGGATAAATTAAACGCAGTTATCCCGTCCTTAAAAAACCGGAACGCCGTTTCGTTGCGTTCCGGTGCGTTTCGGTCCCAACCGATCCCTGATAAACGCTATTATTTATAAAGCCGTTCCCCGGTCAGTAGCCCCGCTTGTTCATAGTGATTTATCGGGACATTCAAACCGCTATACGCGATAGAATAATGGTTACCATGCTGGGCTGTCAGTTGTAGGATCAGGACTTATAATAGCCTTCCTATAAGAGAATTCCTGTTATAAAACCCTTGTGATTAAAGATCTCGCGTGGTTTAAACTTAGCCCTTCCTGTGGGGTCATGGTTTGGTAGATAATTTTCCATGTAGTCCGCTTCAGTATGCAATTCTGAACTATGTAAGAGGGCATCCCCAAACAACCTCTTCCTCCTTCGATACGTTCCTCCTTATTAACTGGTTGGCCAAGTGCCTCTTTTCGATGACTCAAGACCACTTTCGTTACTGTGGGTCTCTCGCACTGGGCGCGCCTCTGATTGGCGTGCGCTGCGAGAGGCGCTGTATAAATTGATAGGTAAATTACAATACAATCAGTCGAATTGTATTGTATCCTACTTTACCGAACTATTTTCTGAATTAACACTGTATAGAGGTAGCATCACTGGCGTGAAGAGCAGTAGGTAGCGGTATCGCTTCCCGAACCCTCCCAAAGGCCCACTCAGCCTATCATTCGCGAGATGGCGCGTTCGTAAAAATGAGATGTGGGACGTGATGGGCGCCTTGCATGACTGCCGTATACAGTTAAATTCGACTCCTGTAATAACTTGTGATCATTCGTTCATGCTGATTTGTAATCATCCTGCATTGTGTCAGTTTGAAATTAAACGAAGTTATTATTATTATTATTGTATTTCTACGTAGGGACCCTGGGCAAGTCCTTCACTCGCAATTGCTCATGCGCTTCGGCGTGAAACTCCGATTCAGTGTCCGCGCTGTAGTCGGGAGCGCCTCTGAGTAGAAATCTTGAAGGGGCGCTATATAAATATCTGAAATGAAATGAAATAGTTACGAATTGAGACGGTGATCGTAGCTGACCTTTTCCCTGTACAGTCTCTTCGACGTGTCGAACGACTGGATGAGCGTGGTAGCGTGGCCGACGAACATGGCGTAACAGGTGGCACCACTGAGCATGCTGACCATCGTCAGCCAGACGTCCGTTGTACTCTGAGGAGGATATCGTCCGTAGCCAATGCATAGCATGTGCGACAGGGCCTTGAACAACGCCCACGTGTATTGCTCCGACCAATGAGAATCCTACGACAACCACAACTCTCGCTGATCACTCAAGTAAGCACTGGTAATTATTATACAGTACAGAGAGGTAATTGTAATTGATAACTTCTATAGCGCCGGTGTATAATGCACAAAGTAAGTAAGCATATTCTTTATTAAACCAATTGCATATCCGTACTTTGGTGTACATACGTCTTAATAACAATCAAGGCATCAACCAATGGAGCAGCAAAACCAAGTCGTAATCGGTTCAATATCCAGAAGATGAGCACCTAAGACAAAGAGGCAGCCTATGGAAGATAAGCAATTTTAAGAGATAGCCTAGCCTATGTCTTAAGTTGAGAACGAAATGACATGAGCGAATGAGCAGAACGGACATACACAAGGAGAAGAACGGGCAGATAACGAGAGATAGTTCAGTGGTTAGTGTGCTGGACTCTCAATCGGAGGGTCGGAAGTTCAAAGTCGCCTGGAAAACGTTTGCTTTGAGATATCAACTCCGCTGAATGTATAGGTTACTCTTACTGCGAAAATTAGGAGGCGACCAAGAGGACCATACCCACTTGCCTTCATAAACCAAGGATAAGAAAAATGAAGCCGCTAACATTTCATATCTACAGCTGCTGTCTTTTGAAACTAGTTTAAGGGAGTGCTGGATTTCAACCGGCTTAATAAAATCATGTGGCATTAAAGCTGTTAATGTCGATCATAGGAAATCATCTGCATCTCTTCCTGGTACAGTACCAGACAATCCGGACCCACTTTCTATTTGAAGCAAACGTAACCTAACGATAGAACGCAGCTCTTGAATTTATTTCGGCATTCAGGCCATACTAAAGGTGTCTAACAAGGTAGACTAACCTTTTAATATTGATCATAATAATATGGCTGAATATTTGTAATATTATATAATAATGCAATAATAATCTGTCTTGAAGCCATATAGCTTTCGGGAAAGATGGTATGTTATAGCTTCCTTTCCAGCGGCATCTAGTGGAGGACTTGAGTTGTATGATTTATAATCGGATTAACCAAATTTAATATCATAAATCATTCCAGTGCAATGTGCATTACCGTCACCTGTTTTTCCTTTACCTGGAAAATCACTGATAAAATACACACTGTCATTATGAGCAGTAGGCTAGAACATAACTGAAAAATACACTGATATGCATTTCCGTGGCCATTCAGGAATTAAAAAGTGCCTCGTGACCTAATAAAATATTATCGATTTGATGAGTTTGAAAATGGAGATGGTAATGCCAATATTTCTCTGTGCGAACCTTGAGTTCTTCAACGGCTATCCAGCTGTCGGATGGGAAGTCTTGAAGCATCGGGACAAGCCACTGAAGGCAACCATTCCAGTGACCAATGAGAAGCATCAAAGATACGAGGTTGAAGATACGCATAAACTTTCCAGCCACTGTCAGAAACTGAAAATCACAACACGTAGCAGACTATTTACTTCTGGAAGTGAAATTTCTCTTACAACTCGACCAGGAGGGTTGCCAGAGTTTTAGGGACAAACTATGGGTAGGACTTTAGCAGGAAGCTAAGTTAAGGACGTTAGTCATTTAGTCAGTCAGCCAGTTACTAATTTTTTTTAAATTAGTAAGTTAATTTTAACACCACTTAGACTTAGGCATATAGCCTAGGCCTATAGTGAAAAGTAGCTATATTATATGTAATATAGTGCTAAGCACCTCACAAAGGCATCGGCATAAGCCAGTGAAGGCAAGTCTGGGTTCGGTGTTTCGGTTATGTATACATAATGTTAGCCTAAGTGATGTAGGAGATGATTAAGAACAAGTTCATATCTCAGCAAATAATGCTCAGATTACTGGAAATGTAACCACTGGAGGGCTCACACACACACGCGCACACGCACACATACATAGAGCCAAACAAACTTATGTTAGAACTTATCAGAAGAAGTGCACTGCAGTAACAGATTATCCAATATCCATAGCAAACCCGTATACATATCTATAAGTTAATTATATGCGCACATTGTGATATTATGAGTCAATAACCTATAAGAGCTAGACTTATCAAAGTCATTTTATAATGCGAAAACCAGGTTTAATCTTCTTTTCTGAAAAGAGTCACGTTGTCCCAAGTTCATAAAATAGCTACACACAACAAGTCAAGCAAAACCACGAAAGCATATCTTAAATGTAGATACAAAAAACGACTTAAGTTAGACGATCAAAATGAACAGAAATAAAAGGAAAATAAAAACTGCCGCCCGTCACAAATCAAAGATCAATGTTGCTTCAGCTGATCATTGGTTCTGAGAAAGACAGCTGAAAATGATTTAGATCTACATGATCCATAATCTTTGTGTTTGACAAACGACATAGATCCATTCATCAAACTGCACAGAAACGACAGCGAACAAGCAACAAATTATGTAATAAAACCCGAGTAGGCCTATAATACTTGAACACTTAGAGTGGAGAATCAATAATATAAAAACACTTTCGAAATCTACCTGACCAATATCCTTTAGGCATCAAAATAAAAACAGTCATTCGAATTTATTCTCCTGTGATCGCATTAGGTAACTAAGTGATGCCTGATTCCTAACGATTACGAGATTCACATACACAAACTTCCGACATTAGCATTGATTTCCTACATGCATATTATATAATGTGGCAATGATGAACTGCATGTATATTATAGAAAACCACTGATGTTATTTGCTGTAAATATGTATTATATATATATATATACGTATACATATATATAGAAAGAAAGAAAGAGATAGACAGAGGAGGAAGGGAGGGAGGGAGGGAGGGCGGGAGGGAGGGAGAGAGAGAAATAGAAAGAGAAAAAAGAGACAGACAGACACAGAGACAGAGAGACAGAGACAAAAACAGAGACAGAGTAACATATAGACAGAGAAACAGATAAAACTTATATTATGTCTCTCTGTCTGTATATATAATATATATATATATATATATATATATATATAATCGATCGATCAGTGCACAAAGAAGCAACATTCACAAATATGTGGCTGTTTTGCTGGCGCTGGTGATATATATATTATAGCGTTCCTCGGCAAATAAGAAGCACTGTGCATGTGCCGCAATAGATATCATATTTCTATACATAGGCATATCGAGCTACTTAAAGACATTCAACATTTACATATGTACGCATGTATTCGAATGTACATGTGCATGGTTATACGTGCATATGTATGGTTGTATGTGTACATACATATATAGTATTCAGCTATAATACACAAACAAGCGCATGCGCAGGTCGTAAACATAGTCTCGATATTTCTAAAGCACCCTAAAAAGCTAAGTCGCCGGAACCAGCTTATTCACAGGCTCAGCAAATCTATATATGGATCTATCTATATAAGTCAGATTCGGTTCCAGGTCAATATCCAAAGGGGACAGTTGGACGCCTGCAGTGGATTGTGTTTAGACTTGGGGCAGCGACAGGGGTAAGAGGAACTGGTTCTTTCAGGATATGATTTGTGGAGGAAGAATGTTTTCAGTATCGAGTGCAGAGATATAGAGAGAGGTGCAGTTTATACGATGGATAAGATAATTGTCGTAGTTCAGGCGGGAGTTTAAGGCAGAGGGGAGGAATAGATACATGTATATGTCTATGGAGCAACTTCCAAATTGAAGTGGAGTGACGGAAGAGCGGAGAAGTGTTGAGGCGGAAGTGGAGCGCGTTAAGCGAATGGGTTGGATTGTAAATACCTGACGAAGGGCTGGGAGGATTTGAGTGTATTGTAGATAAGTGATAGGACATGTGTTGTAGATAAGTGAAACATGCACATTGCACAGTGTACATACGTACGCATGTATGCATTCGTTGTATTTTGTGGGATTTGTCCCTTATTTATTCATGGTGTACTATATAAAGCGTCTTCGTCTTGGATTGTAAATACCTGGAGGAGGTAATAGGGCTCGGAGGATTCGAGTGTATTGTAGCTAAGTGATAGGACATGCATTGTAGATAAGTGATACATGCATAGTGTATGTACGTATTCGTTGTATTTTGTGGGATTGGTCCCTTATTTTATTCATGGTGTACTATATAAAGCGTCTTCTGCGTCTTGCAGTGTTTTGCCGGGGAATGTTTATCTATATTAGCAAAGTAGAAGCATCGATAAATCCCACAAAGACAGGGATAGATTAAGGCATAGAGAGACACACAGAAAGGTCGAGAAAGGAGTATGGACAGAAAGAGAAAAGGGAAGAAAGATGTATCGACAGATAGAGACACGCACAGAGAGCAAGAGAAAGAATACAGAGAAACGGAATTAGAGCACCGAGAGGCAGAGATATTGAGAGATAGATGGGTTGAGAGAGACAGAGAGGCAGCGAAAGAAGAAGAAATAAAGAGATAGAGAAATAGAGATAATTGAAAGAGAGAGACACAGATACGGAGACAGATACAGATAGATATATACAGAGAAAGAGAGACAGACAGACAGACAGAGACAGAGAGAGACAGAGACAAAGACACAGAGACAGACAGAGACAGACAGAGAGAGAACGAAAGAGACAGAGACAGAGACAGAGACAGAGACAGAGACAGAGACAGAGACAGAGACAGAGACAGAGACAGAGACAGAAAGAGAGAGAGAAGAGAGAGAGAGACAGAGAGAGAGACAGAGAGAGAGAGACAGAGACAGAGACAGAGACAGAGACAAAGACACAGAGACAGACAGACAGACAGAGAGAGAGACAGAGAGAGAGCCAGACTGCATAATTATGCATGTGTACGTACCTCTTCCCATTGGCTGACGTATCGAACAAGGCGGGACAGACGGAGCAATCGAAGCAAGCTGAGCAGTTTTACAAGACGAACGATCCGCAGAGCCCGACCTGAAATCAGTTACGTAGCGTCGCCGTTGTCATTATAACCCACACAACATCGAACCATTTTAAAGATAAGCTCTTCCAAATCGTAATCGTAATCTCTACATTTTCTAATTCGTAATTGTAATCGTAAACTCCAAATTTATAAAGCGCCACTAAAAAGCTAAGCGCAGGGAGCCAGCTTATTTACGAACGCTGCGTCGAGTCAGAAGGGTTGTCCAGAGACGCTAATTGGAGATCCAAGTCAGAGAGAAGATATATAGAGACTATAGAGAGGAGGCAAAGGCATCTGTTAAGGCGCCTGCATCATCTACACAGACTGCGTATACGGTCATTGATAGGATATATGCAGAATAATAAATGGCAGTAGGCCAAACATGGCACAAAGCTTATTAGTTATGTGGCGACCCAGGGTGGTCCCTGGGTTGCCTTAGCGCTTGGCCTCTTTTAGGCTCCGCCCCCTTAGCCCGTGGTCTCTCTAGCGCTTGGTCTCTCTAGCCCTTGGTCTCCCTAGCGCTTGGCCTCTTTTAGGCTCCGCCCCCTTAGCGCTTGGTCTCCTTAGCGCTTGGTCTCTCTAGCCCTTGGTCTCCCTAGCCTTGGCCTCTTTTAGGCTCCGCCCCCTTAGCGCTTGGTCTCCTTAGCCTTGGTCTCTTTTAGGCTCCGCCTCTCTAGCGCTTGGTCTCTCTAGGGCTTCGCTGATTGGCTGGGCTATCTATAAATAGCGGCGCTTTTGCGTAGTTAGATGGTTCGTTGTTGAAGTGGTGGTTGCTAAGTCGTTGTTCGTAGTATTTGATCGTGTCTGATAACGTCAGAGGCTTATGACGTGTTGACTAATAAAAGATCGTTACTTAAAACTTCCTGTGTTGGGTTCTTCGGTGTTGGACATTGATTGCGACGGCTCATCGGCTGGCAGACGCGAAGCCCACCGATAGACGACGGTGGCCGTACTTGTGCTCCCATCCTGAGCAACACGCGCCTTTCACTCGCCTCCTGAGAGAAGAAAGACGGGCAGAACCCAGTTTCTTTACAGTGGTACCAGAGCCGTGGGGTTTTGTCCGAGAGTTCCTGCCGCCGACGAAGCCAGAATCGACCGAAGATGTTCCCAGGAGACGACGACGATACGATCGCCTATCCGATGCCTAGTCAGATCCGCATGCCGGCCGAGACGTCGACGCCAGCCGCAGGGAGAGCAACCGCCGAGACGCGACCGGACCGAAGCCGCTTGCTGACGGAGATCGACTTCGATGATTTTGCGGAGCCGGTGAGATCGAGCCTCCGCGAAGAGATGAAAGAAGAGATGACCGTGAAGCCGGAGAGATCGAGCTTCCGAGGAAAGACGGGCGAAGCGACGACGGAAAAGATGAAATTGAAACCGAGTTTCCGCGAAGAGACCGAAAGACCGGACGCACGGGAGACTTCGATGCCGAATTTGCTGGAAAGTGTCAGCGGGCTACTGCGACGCCCGACGCCGATGAAGCCAGGCAAGTTCGATGGGACGGGCTCTTTGGAGTCGTTCCTAGTGCAATTCGAGGTCTGCGCTACGCACAACCAGTGGACGGCCGCGGACCGGGTCGACTTTCTGCGATGTTCGCTAGAGAAGGCCGCTACGCAACTTCTCTGGGACTTTGGCGCTCAACCGAGCGTAAGTTACGAGGAACTCGTGGAACGCCTCCGCCAAAGATACGGGACGGAAGGCCAGGCAGAAACCTTCCGTGCCCAGCTGTACTACCGACGCCAACGCCCGGAAGAAAACCTGAGCGACCTGCTGCATGAAATCCGACGTCTGGTTGTCTTGGCCTACCCGGTGCCTTCCAACGAAACCACGCAGATCATCGCGAAAGACGCCTTCCTGGAAGCCATGAGAGACAGGGAGCTCTCGCTCAAAGTACGCGAGCGAGAACCAAAGAATCTGGACGAGGCGTACCGGACCGCGCTGCGTCTGGAGGCCTATCAGCGAACGAACGACTCCGACGATCGCCGCAGACAGCCAAACCGAGTGCGCGGGACTCAGGAAACTGATCTGAGTGCCCAGCTTCAGGCGCAAATGGACCGGTTCCTGGCGACGCAGAAGGACGAACAGCGGAGATTTCAGCGAGACATTGAGAAAAGAATTGATGAGCAACTCCGGGAACTCCGCCCGAGAAATCCGCCTGAAGAATCGGCCCGAGACGCCCGGCCTGAACGAGACCGCGCGGGCCCTCCGGAGAACCAGAGACGCTCAATGACCTGCTTCAACTGCGGACGAGCCGGTCACATCTCCCGCAATTGCCGCCAAGCTCGCCGATTCCAGAACCGCCAGAACGAGACTGCGACGACCGAGCCCGATGCTTCGACGCCACCGGACCCGGTGGCCATGAACCATACGACACGCTCAAAGGTGCCGAACCGCGCCACTAGCAACGCCGTCTACATTCGCGGAGAGATCAACGGACGACCGCAGCTATGCCTGATCGACACTGGATCGGAAGTCAGCCTGGTGCCTGCATCTACTGTCGACGGGTTAGAACTTCGCTCTTGCAATCGCTTTTTGATGGCTGCTAATGGGTCCGATATAAATGTCCTGGGAGAGGTGCGGGTGCCCATTAAGATATTTGACGGGTTTTACATCCATAGTTCTTTCCTTGTGTCCGATCAGATTACCGAGCCCATGTTAGGCATGGACTGGTTACGGGAACATCGCTGCCGCTTAGGATTTGGTATGGGATCCCTATTTGTGAGGCGCAGGCGTATCTCTTTGGTGAGGGGAAATGGGTCCACGTGGTGCCGGCGCGTGATCGTCGCCGAGGAGGTGTTGGTGGCCCCTAAGTCCCAGAGGGATATACCCATTAAGACAATGTATGGGGATCTAACGACCGTAGCGCCAGCCTGGATGACGGAGGCTCGGGAGATTCAACCTGGGGTCCATCTTGCCCGCGTAGTTGTCAGAGACCACGCAGATGCCCGGGTAAGGGTGGTAAATTTAAGTGAGGAACCGGTCCGGCTGCCTAAGAATCAGCCACTAGGGGATTTGCACCCGGTGCAGGTAGAGCTGAGCGAAAGGAACCGCGGGAACGGAGACGCGGCTGACCATGCCTCGCCGAGCGAGAAACTGCTCGCGGATTTGCCCGAAGGAGTGACGCCCGAGATACGGGAACAATTGGGCGCTTTGCTTGCTGAATATAATGATGTCTTTTCCGCTACTGACCGGGATTTAGGCAAAACTTCTGTATGCACCCATAAGATAGAGACCGGCGATGCGCGCCCCGTAAGACAGCCATTAAGACGACAGCCGCTGCCGCATAGGGTCACGATCGATACTCAGCTAGACAGCATGTTAGCCGACGGAATAATTGAACCTGCTGTAAGCGAGAGGGCCGCGAACGTGGTGTTGGCACGCAAGAAGGACGGCTCGCGGAGATTTTGCGTAGGTTATCGGCAATTGATTGGGATGCTGTTCCCCTTTCTCCTGATAACCATGAGCGGTGTCATTAAGAGTGGAACGGTTATTCCGAGGGCCAAACAGGGGGTTTCCTTGGTAGCCCGGGCCCTGGTAGAAACGGTGATTGTTAGGTACGGGGCGCCCCTTCAGATACTAACCGACCAGGGGACTAACTTTGAGGGGAATCTCTTTCGGGAGTTGTGCCGGTTGCTGGGCATTGATAAGTTAAGAACCTCCAGTTACCACCCTAGTTGTAACGGGTTAATTGAACGGTTTCACCGGACCATGAATGCCATGCTAGGTAAAGTTATAAGCAGCCATCAAAGGGATTGGGACGAGGTTCTGCCCCATGTCCTCGCCGCTTACCGGGCTTCACTGCATGAAGCAACCGGTTTCTCACCGAACTACTTGATGTTCGGTCGCGAGACAAGAGCGCCTATCGACCTCGTCTACGGGCGACCCCCAGACGGTGAGCGAGTCGACGCCACTTACTCCTCTTATTCCCGAGACTTCGCAGAACGGATGGAGAGCTCTTACCGCTTGGTGCGAGAACACTTACGGGTCGCCGCTGAGCGACGGAAGCGCAATTACGATTTGAAAGTGCGCCCAGCCAAGTTCGCGCCTGGTGACCGGGTCTGGTACTTCACGCCGCGCCGGTATCAGGGACGGAGTCCGAAATGGGCTCGCATGTACACGGGGCCTTTCACGGTGATGGAGCGCTGCGGCCTCGTCAACTACAGGCTCCGCAAGACTGCGCACTCCAAGCCATTCGTCGCCCACGTCGATAAACTGAGGCCTTGCTTCGAAGAAGGCCTGCACGACGCCGGCGAGCACGCCGCTCATGACGACGCTTCGATAGACGATCTGCCTGAAGCCAGCCAGAACACTCGACGCCCGAAGAGAACGATTCGCCGTCCTGCCCGCTTTCAGTGAGCGAGCTGCCGTCAGTCTGAACGATGACTGAAACGCTGGAACTGTGACACTCTCGGCGCTTGTCTTCGATTGACAGAAAGACTTTGCCTTTTTTCTGTGCGATAACTCTGTCGCCCGCCTTTCCCGTACGTGAAAGACTTGGCCTCTCTTATGGACTGTCAGATGAATCTTGGTTTTGATTGCTTTGTTGCCGAGAAACGGCGTGATTGATTTTAGTTTTATGTGCCGAGCTTTCGGGCCCGTTGGCCGCGACTTTTTATTGAATTGTAGACTTGATGGACCGCGTGCGTTAGCCAGACACTGGCAATAATTTTAGGCAGAGGACATTATCCGGAGAGACTTTGTTGGTCCCTTTGACCACTCTCGTGTTAGCCGGACTCGGCTGAACATTTTGGCTTTGTTGGCTCGTTGGCCTCGCGAAATTTTAGAGAGACATTTGTAGCTAGAGGTTTGGCCGATGGCCGCGTATGTTTTGTAGGGACTTGTGTTGGCCCGTTGGCCGCGTTATTGCATTGGGACATTGTGCGCTGGGGTCCTTGGGGAGCTTGAGGTATGGGGGCATACCCATTGTAGCGGAGGGAGGGTGTGGCGACCCAGGGTGGTCCCTGGGTTGCCTTAGCGCTTGGCCTCTTTTAGGCTCCGCCCCCTTAGCCCGTGGTCTCTCTAGCGCTTGGTCTCTCTAGCCCTTGGTCTCCCTAGCGCTTGGCCTCTTTTAGGCTCCGCCCCCTTAGCGCTTGGTCTCCTTAGCGCTTGGTCTCTCTAGCCCTTGGTCTCCCTAGCCTTGGCCTCTTTTAGGCTCCGCCCCCTTAGCGCTTGGTCTCCTTAGCCTTGGTCTCTTTTAGGCTCCGCCTCTCTAGCGCTTGGTCTCTCTAGGGCTTCGCTGATTGGCTGGGCTATCTATAAATAGCGGCGCTTTTGCGTAGTTAGATGGTTCGTTGTTGAAGTGGTGGTTGCTAAGTCGTTGTTCGTAGTATTTGATCGTGTCTGATAACGTCAGAGGCTTATGACGTGTTGACTAATAAAAGATCGTTACTTAAAACTTCCTGTGTTGGGTTCTTCGGTGTTGGACATTGATTGCGACGGCTCATCGGCTGGCAGACGCGAAGCCCACCGATAGACGACGGTGGCCGTACTTGTGCTCCCATCCTGAGCAACACGCGCCTTTCACTCGCCTCCTGAGAGAAGAAAGACGGGCAGAACCCAGTTTCTTTACAGTTATACGGTCTTTTCCAGCAATACTATTAAACTGTCTCTAGGCCTCATTACATATGTCTTTTATCGCAGGATTTGTAATTATTAAATGTCAGTTAATTTAGCTTGTTATAGAAGAGAAGCTATATAAATTTACCAACACAATAAGCATAAGAACCAACACAATAAGCATAAGAACCAACACAATAAGCATAAACTGGCTGACCACGTTTACTTTTCGAAACTAGGTCAATGAAGTCTAACAGGATGGACTCGCTCCCTCTGCACTCTTCCGAACCCGTGCTTAGCAGGTGGAGCATGTCTCCTCGGTCCCGAGTCGTGGCACCCTACGGTCCCTTCCCATGGACTCTTGACTGTCCATCGTATGTATGCTGCTGCATCTCGGTCCAGAAGCTTTACCTATGTTGGACCCACCAGCTGAAATCGCCTTTCACAAGAACTGCGGCTCGAACCATCCAGTTTGTCCCCTGCAGAGTTTCGCAAGCGCCTAAACTCTGTATCATTTGACAGAGACTTCACTGGTTCTGATCGGAAGCGCCACCGATGAGTTTATTCTTGAAGTGGCGCTTTATCAATATCATATTACAATTACAATTACGAAATGTAACGAAACTTCCCAAAGAATGTTCAGATCTGTAGAATGACGCCACAGAGAAGCAGAACATAGTTTCAGATATACTTGGACACTATGTCGTTTTCTATGGCGCACAGCTTTATGGTGTTTGCTAGCATCGTGGTTACATCATAAATCCGCCGTCACATAATAGGGACTTTATTGCCGTGCAATTTGTTTCTGTGATTGGAAGCAGAAGCAACGAATCGTTTTATTTTTGGATAACTATTCCTGTCTCCTGTGACATAGTGTCAGATTTACCATAGCCATTGTTCTACAGATCTAAGCGTTCTTCGGACAGTTTCGTTACATGCTGCATGTTTCTGGTTAGTATTTGGATGGTTTTCCGGAAGACAAGGTCATCCGGAAGACAAGGTCATCCTAAAGACAATGCCATCCGAAAGACAAGGCGACCTGAAATAACTGACCCTATGGCATCCTTCCTCAATGTCTCAATAATTACCAGCGTAAGAAAGTGACCTATAGTTTTGAATTACTGCAGTCGTTTATGCGCGTCAGCCCAACAATCGTTCAGAACTAGATGCAACGCAGATGGCGAGATATTTACAGACGTTTAATCAAGTGCATCTAATTTACTTTACAAATTGTTAGACGGCGATTAGGTCAGGCCAGAAATCCGGGTGGATATATTTAAAGGAGACAGAGCTCTCTATCCAGGCGGATGCTATGGAGTCGCAGAACGATAAGGCCATTAATAACTGCCTGTGTATATTTTAGGAACAGTCCTTCTGGGACTGCTCAGCTGTCACGTCTCATCCTCTCCTCTCCGATAACAACCACGCGCTCAATGTGTGCCAACTGTCTGAGACTCGTGAACGACGTCTATCCTGGTTCCAATAGACTTCGGAACCCATGACGTTCTTATAAGCGGTGGGCGATTAATGCCGTTCGATAAGACTGAGACGACCGATGCTGCACGTGGACCTGTGTATAATGTAGGCCTCTTATAAATACATAGGCTGCATACGCGCAGTACGTGGGTGTGTTGGTGCGCGCGTGCGTTCGCCGGACGTCGAGAGATTTCTGCAGTAAGAGTGACGTGACTGAATGCGATCGTGTCGGTTGACCGGAAGGATGGGGTCACTGCTTCAGGTTTATGTGACTGTTGTATGGAGCAGTGGGGTCAACAGACAAGCTCTTCAATTTCAATAACATCATCCCATTCGCCTCCTCCTCCTCCTCCTCCTCCTCCTACTTCCCCTCCTCTGCTTAGTCTTCCTTCGTTCTAACTTCTGCATAGACTGCCTTCTCTCATTCTTCTCGCTCGCTTCTGTAGTCTTGATCTGTTCCGTGTCATATCGTCCTACTTCTCTTTATCACGATTACGTATCTCTTCACCTTTTGCATGACTCCGTCCAGTACTGCACCGACTCTCATCTATTCACACATTCACAGGGATTACTATAAGACTATGATCTATTCATACATCCACACATTCAAAGGGATAATCGTAAGACTCTGATCTATTCAGACATTCATTGCCGTAAGACTCTCATCTATTCAAACATTCATTGCCGTAAGACTCTCATCTATTCAAACATTCATTGCCGTAAGACTCTCATCTATTCAAACATTCATTGCCGTAAGACTCTCTCTCTCATCTATTCAAACATTCATTGCCGTAAGTCTCTCATCTATTCAAACATTCATTACCGTAAGACTCTCATCTATTCAAACATTCATTGCCGTAAGACTCTCTCATCTATTAAAACATTCATTGCCGTAAGACTCTCATCTATTCAAACATTCATTGCCGTAAGACTCTCATCTATTCAAACATTCATTACCGTAAGACTCTCATCTATTCAAACATTCATCGCCGTAAGACTCTCATCTATTCAAACATTCATTGCCGTAAGACTCTCATCTATTCAAACATTCATTGCCGTAAGACTCTCTCTCTCATCTATTCAAACATTCATTGCCGTAAGTCTCTCATCTATTCAAACATTCATTACCGTAAGACTCTCATCTATTCAAACATTCATTGCCGTAAGACTCTCATCTATTCAAACATTCATTGCCGTAAGACTCTCATCTATTCAAACATTCATTGCCGTAAGACTCTCATCTATTCAAACATTCATTGCCGTAAGACTCTCATCTATTCAAACATTCATTGCCGTAAGACTCTCATCTATTCAAACATTCATTGCCGTAAGACTCTCATCTATTCAAACATTCATTTGCCGTAAGACTCTCATCTATTCAAACATTCATTGCCGTAAGACTCTCATCTATTCAAACATTCATTGCCGTAAGACTCTCATCTATTCAAACATTCATTGCCGTAAGACTCTCATCTATTCAAACATTCATTGCCGTAAGACTCTCATCTATTCAAACATTCATTGCCGTAAGACTCTCATCTATTCACACAATGGTATACTGGTCGAGCTCCCAAGTTTCTACGTGACCTCATCCACCTGCCGACCTCAGCCACTTCTCTTCCCCCGCTGTACTCTCACTTGACCGACATGATCTCTTTGTCCCGCGAGCGAGGACTGCTATGGCTAAAACACGAGCCTTTGCCTTCATTGGCCCTGCACTATGCAACCAGCTCCCTCCTTCGGTACGCTCCACCTTATTAACGAGTGGGCCAAATGCCTCTTTTTGTTGTCTCAAGTACACTTTCTTTTCTCTGGGTCTCTCGCACTGGGATTGGTGTGCACTGCGAGAGGCGCTATATAAACTTATAGGCCTAGGTGGGATACAATACAATACTTCCATGGGGATTACCGTAAGACTGATCTATTCACACATTGATAGAGATTACCGTAAGAGGTTTTCCGAGGAGCCTCTAGCAAAAGAAATAATCACAGGTAGGCCTACCCGATGTCAGATCACAGATGACAGTGAAATCAACTGAATCGCATCGTGTAGGCCTACTACTCTTAGCATGACGTCAACTGTACAGTTGCAGATGGGAATCCGTAGGTTGGGCTATACGTGGTTGCGGTCTTAGTCTTACGGACCCCAGTGGTGACTTTTCCTTTGTCTGAGCAGTGTTTATTTACAGACGAACTTGTTGTTCTTAATGAAGTTTGACACTATAGTTTCACCACTTAGGCCAGCGAGCGCATCACTTGTAAGAGATCATTGAAAGGCGCTATATCAAATGTCTAAAAACCAACACACATAATAGAGCTCTATTATTATTATATTTTTCCGAGGAACCTATGCTCCTTCAGGTTCTTAAAACTTGTCAAGTTCTGGCTGAGTAAAACTTATTATTATTAATTTCTAAAGGGCCATCGTCTAATAAACAAGGCATGAACAGATTCGCACCAAAGCCAAGCCGTAATCAGGTCAACATCGAGAAAGACAGCCAATGGTGTTTACGCAGCTTGGCCATTTGTGCGCTAAACAAATTCGACGGTTTACTATGTAAGAAATACATTACACGCATGCAGCTAAGGGAGGAGATCGATCAGTTATTCCCGTTACCTGCGTGGATCAGTTGGGTGTTGTTGGCCTCAGGCGAGAAAAGGAGAATGATGTAGTCGAGCGGAATGGAGCTGATTAGATCGAGGAAGAAAAATGTCCTCAAATAATGTCGGGCAATTTCCTTCGGCTCAAGAATGATCTCGTCGGCAAAATTGTCGGCGATTATACCTGCAGTAAAATGTTTTTACAGCAGCAAAGATAGATTGTCGCCAAAGGATATACTATAGAAACAGGCGCTTTGTTTATGATGGTCGCTTTGACTAGCGAGCTATGGCGTAGGACATAAATTATGCATTTAAAGTTACACGCAAAGAGATCTAATATGACCCAGGCGCTTTTGAATATATATAGCCTACGGCAGTTTATGGAAAACCGACCAAAATAGAAAATTTTGTATAAACCATAGATTCCAAATTTATAGTAAAACACCTCATTTAAGAATTTATATAGCGCCACCTCAAGAAAAACTGCTCACAGCTTGACGATGCGAACCACGATTGAACGAATTTGGTTTCAAGCCTTTATAGAAACGCTTCAGAGCAAACATAGCAAAGAAAACAAATGACTGTTTTTGGAGTCAGAGACATCGATTAATTTTCTCCGCTTTCCCGGCATTCGAATGTTTTTCCGATGACGAATAAAGGATTTTAGACGAAAGAGTAATGGAAGCAAAGAAAGAAAGAAAATGTTTTTAAGATAAAGTAATGATTTAATTCCGGGAAATTGTTGGCATTTTTTCTACACATTGATTTGTTACCAATAGGCGTAGAAACGTACGAGTTTGTGTCTTGGCCGTCAAACTTTATACTCTGTCTTTCCTAAGAATACATACTCTGCCTATTACTAAGAGTAAAGACTCTGTCTATTCCTTAGAATGCATACATACTCTGTCTATAATTCCTTAGAATGCATACTGTGTCTTTTCATAAGAATACATACTCTGTCTATTCCTAAGAGTACAGACTCTGTCTATTCTTTAGAATGCATACTCTGTCTAATCCTAACTTCATAATTGCATAGGCCTACAATTGGTTGCAATCACATCTGCAGTCGAAATAGACGAACTAGTGATGTGAAATGATTTTTTACCGGTAAAAAAATCCGCATTATATTTTACCGTGGCAAAAAATGGTAAAATATGGTAAAAATGATTAAAATGGTAAATGCTTAAAGTTTTATTTCTTTTCACTTAGGGCCTATTAAATAACATAAATAGCCTAATATTATTAGTAACAATATTCACTTACGGTTTTCAATGTCAGCTTCATTCACAAGATTGTAGCAACTGAGTGTTGCTCAGATATAATATGTCCTTTGCTTTGCAAAATTCTTTCTTTCTTTCTGTTCACAGGCTCATCAGTCACCCATTGACAAATAATATAAGATGATTGTTGAATTGTGTTGAAATAATACTCGGTTAGTTCTTTCAAAATTTCAACTAGTTTTCATGCACCATTTTCTGTAGCAGAAATCTACCTATGAAATCTCCCAGCAAGTGGCAAGTAGGCCTAATATTAGGCTACTGTAGAGCCTAATAGACAGTTACACTGGAGCCTACGTATCTTCTATTAATTTTCTCTAAATTCTACCTACTAGAACTGATAAGTTGTAACTTTTAAAAGTGAATGAGACCTTATATATAGGCTTAGGCCTACCAAATATCAGAAAAGTTTTCATCTGGCCTGAATCACTTACAACAATTATTGCAATTTGTGACAGTGGACGAAAACTCATTTTGTAATAAAAATGTGTTTTTCTCAAAGAAACTATCTATTTAGCAATTCAATAGGACTACTAAGGCATTTCAATATTTGTCTGTTACTGATAAATGGCTAAACACATCATTGGGAACATAACCAAGATATTACACCACTTAAATCATTTTTTACCATTTTTACCATATTTACCAATTTTACCGGTAAAAAATCCGGATTTTACCGCAAAAATATTTACCGGTAAATTTACATCACTAAGACGAACCAATGCTATCATTGCTTGTTCAATCCTGCAGCTTTCAAACAACATGTGTTTGGCAGATTTTAGTATTCTCAACTCCAGTCTGAAAGGTTTGAACCGTGGGAGGTCACTCTGCTATAAGTGTGCACTGATAAAAGCAATCGAAACGGAACTACAGAGCAGGACTGAGCGCAGGGCACAGACGTATAGACGCTGATACAATATCTCGTATAATAAGAGTTGACAGATGTTGAAAGGGTATAAAATCAACTGGGGTCAGGTTCGTATTATTCACCTGGTCTGTGCCAGTTGGACTCTTTCCGCTGTTGATCCACTGCTAGCATTTCCAGTAGTATTAGGTGGAACCCATTTGTGGTCCATAGGGGTCCCGTTTGGATATATGGGTCCTATATTGGCTCCATGTCGGTATGCTAGGAGAGGACTCGTTTCGGGGTAGAATAAAGAAGAGTCTAATTGTCTCCCATCCAGTCAGGCATGGCACATACTGTGAGTACACAGAGGGTATTGTGCCACTCCTAGAAACTAATGATCATCTATGGTCCAATCTGAGCCCAATTAGCGTGTGTTTGTAGGGTAATTACAGTCATCCACATCGGTACTAATTTATCGATTTCGGCCGACAAGCAGGCAACGGTAAACCAGCCAAATAGCCGTAGCTTTTATGCCTCTGAGGTCTGTTGAGAGAATGACACATTTGTTATATATCATAGCTAAACAACGGTGATGGTCACACTTTGTAATTGTAATAATGACAATTTATACAGGGTCCGATTTGTCAAAAAAGAAGCAGGGGGGTCGGAAATCTATAGAACTATTAAAAATTTTCGGAGCCGCAGTAATATTTTTTACCCCCCCTCTTATGGGCCTTCCCAGCCAGAGATGGGCACGATTAATTAAATTGCTTATCGATTAAAATTAGATTTAGCAAAATCTTGTAGCTAATCGATCAGGAGTGGAATTAGCTGTTTAGCTAATTAATTAGCCAATCGATTAGAATTTAATCGATTAGTTAGCCTACCCATCTCTGTTCCCAGCCTCCTTTATGTTTTCTTCCCAACACCCATCATCAGTATAATATACAATACATGTATGTGTATATATATAAAATTATGTATATATACACAATACAATACAAAGTATACAGAACACCATTTGTAAATTGCTACAGTACAATGCAACTTTTGTTAACAAAACAATTGCCTGCTGTCACTGTGTGTTTTGCTTCAATCAGATATTTCAAATGAAATTGTGAAGATTAAATTAAAATCTACAAAAACTGGGAAGCCACCACACCTTGGCCACTGTCAAACAGCCACAAATAAGAATATGTTCATACCTTAAAACACTTAATAAGCTTATTTGATTAACAATGGAGCTTTCCTGACATTTTCTGCAAAATTTCTCTTGACAGTTTCAAAATCAATTTTCTGGCAATACTCAAACTGGCCAAATCCACAAGATAATTTTCTTCATGCTAAACTCACAAACCATTTGGAAGCTAGCTCTGAAAGATTGGGCTAAGTTCAGCAGGTCAATGGTGTAAATTTGGGCACATCCAAAAATGTCTTATGTACGGAGGGTAAATGTTTAATTTCTTATGAAATCCTGACCATTAAGGAAAGCATGAGATTATGCTGAAGTAATAATACGTAATGCACATGAAACTTTTTATTGTAAAATACATTATATATATACAAATAATGCAGTCAAATGCAAGTATACGTAGGTAGCATAGTGAATAGAGTATAGGGCAATCAATGTAGGTATATTCGAGTAGCATACATGGAGTCTAGCTCTGTAGTTTTATACACTCTCCAATATGCCTTCT
>JACEVL010000795.1:592500-649505 GCA_020284085.1 Aporrectodea caliginosa | reverse complement strand
ATTTGTTCAGTTACGTATTGCTGACAGCATCTTGCGTCACCGAGTAATGTTGCAGGCTCATCGACATCGTAACGGCCCTCTGAATCACAGAATCGCACACCATAAAGAATTATATTGCCCATCCTCACTTAATACAGGTGCGATTGACAGAGACGACTCACCGAAGTGACTGCTGAGACAAAAGCATCGAGATGCATGTATGGAATATGTATATATGTACGTATGTATGTATGTATATATGAGCACTTGTTATAGCGCCCCTTCAAGATTTCTACTCAGAGGGCGCTCCCGACTACAGCGCGGACACTGAATCGAGTTTCACGCCGAAGCGCATAAGCAATTGCGAGTGAAAGACTTGCCCAGGGTTCCTACGCGGTGGCTTGAGGTGGATTCGAACCCGCAACCTCCGGCTGCAAGGCACCGAACATACCCCTACATCACCGCGCCCCACAACAGATCTGAATGGATGGAATACTAAGACATTTGATCAGCTCGAAAAGGACTACAAATCCATCTGATCTGAGTCATTTCAGCCCTAAAACCTTTTTGATTGTGTTGAAAATTGAGTGGGCAAATAAGAAGCAATGTGAAGTATAAGAAGTTGTCGTGCTGTAGGGTTACTGCTTTCCTGTTTGCACCTGAGTAGAAAGATGATAAATCTCCGAAAAACGCTTCTGATTAGGTGTAAATCGTCAGCGACGCCACGGAGGGGAGGGAGGGGGAGGGAAAAAGGAATACTTTTGGATCAGGACTTATACCTTTGTAGTTGTTTAATACTGTCTAAATTCCTGGACATAAACCACCCAATTTTATAAGGGTATATCCTCGTAACCGTTGCATCAATTGTAATAAAATTTGCAGGGTATAAATAGAATAGACCGAAGTTCGTGTTCACCAAATTTAGTACCTATAATACTACAACTGACCAAGATATTTAACAAAGTCTAGTGTTCTACTTTATCGTGGACACAGTGTAGTACACTACACACAGGTAGCGCTTATGATAGCGTCTCCAGTTAAACTTGACTGCATGTTCAGGACACAACATATATGTCATCCGGATAACGGACATAGCATTAGGTTGATTTTTCAAATTAGTGGACATAGACCTGTGTAGTTCTATAGGTACGTAAAGCAAACAATCGCCAGCATTTTTGGACAATATTTCAGTTGAAGGGTCAGATTTTAGAGAACACTGATTGAAAGAGATGTGTGATTATGGTTTTGGTCAGTGCTAAGAGTGGTCTTTAGCCCCTATTAAAGGCTTTCACATACTTAGACGATAAGTACTTAATTTGAAGGGTTCGGTAACAGCACTATTTGCAATGGATTTATACAGTGTATTTTGACTTGGCAATAGTCTTTCAGTTGAAGGGTCTGCACTTAGAGTAGAGTGATTGAAAAAGCTGGTTGATTGTGGTTTTGGTAAGTACCAAGGGTGCTCTTCAGGCCCTATAAAAGGCTTTGACATACCCAGACGATGAGTACTTCATTTTAAGGGCCCAGTTACAGCACTATTTGCAATGGTTTTTCTACAGTGTATAATTTATTGCCTTGACAATAATGTTTCAGTTGAAGGGTCAGCACTGAGAGAAAAGTGATTTTAAAAGCTGGGTAATTGTGGTTTTGATTAGCACTAAAGGTACTGTTTACGCCATTTTCTAGGGCTTTCACATACTTAGTGGCTAAGTGTTTAATTTCTATGGTTTAATAACAGTTTGTTTTGCAATGCATTTGTGCAATGGATTTTGCATTGGTAATAGTGGTATTCTTGAAGGATACCACTTAGACAATTTAATGATTGAAAGAGATGGGTGATTGGCGCTTTCTATAGCAATAAGGGTGCTCTTTAGGCCCTAGATATGGCTTTCACATACTTAGGAGCTAAGTATTTTATTTCAAGGGTCAAGTATCAGTATATCTTGCCATTCATTTGTACAATTGCTTTGGCATTGGCAATGGTGGTATTCTTGAAGGCTACCACTTAGACAGTGGTGATTGAAAAAGATAGGTGATTGGCGTTTTGGATAGCAATGGGGTCCTCTTTTGGCCCTAGAAAGGGTTTTCACGTACATACAGGAAAAATATTTTATTTCAAGGGTCAAACTTTTGCAATGCATTTGTGCAATGGATTTTGGATTGACATTAATGCTATAGGTTCCAAGGGCTACCACTTGGAGAATGGTGATTTAAACACATGATTGATTGACGTTTTGGTTAGCATTGGGGGTGCTCCTTTGGTTCTAGTATGGGCTTTTGCATATTTAGACGATAAGTATTTTATTTCAAGGGTCAAATAATGGCCTGTCTTGCAATGCAGTTTCTCCAATGCATTTAGGCTTCACAATAATAATATTGTGTGATGCGTGCACACTGGGTAAAGAGTGATTGCAGGAAATGAGTGATTAGGAAGGATTTGTAAGGATTAAAATTATGATGGCAGTAACCCTGGTAAAAATGCCACGAGCAGGACTTTTATATATTACAGAAGAAAGGTAAGTAAGTAAGTATATTCCTTATTACACCACTTGCAAACGCACAAGTATGTCCATTTCAATGCAAACTGAGAGCATAAAACACCTACCTGCAAATGAATCATGTGGGAAGTCTCAGTGCCTCATAGACGGTAATTTGTGAAGCGTACGAGTGAGCGACCTGCACCAAAGGTGCCTATTAACGTAGTTTTTACGTATCTCATAGTCTTAACACGTCAACTTAACGCAATATTCCGCATTGTGTAAGGTGACGTGTAGCTATTAATAGCCGTGGTTAATGTACTATAGCCGCTTGACTTCCGGTTGTCGTCGAATGGTCGCTCGGGGAGGTGGTTTGGAAAAGTTTGACAGTTGTTGACAGGAGGGAGGGGGGTTCGGTTCAAGTTGACGTAAACAAATTTTTTCCCAAAAAGGTAGCGAAAGACTAAAAAAAGTCATCTAAAGAAATGTCTAATCCAAATCTCTAAAAAAGGGGTCATTGAGAAAAAATTCACTCTGGCTACGCTGCTGGGGGGTTCTGGGATTGTTGACATAATTTTTTGGGGGTCCGTCAATGTTTGACAGTTGTTGACAAGGGGGGAGGGGGGTCAAAAAAGGCCTAAAATTTGTTGACATAATTAATGGACGACCCCTAACGGCTCAATTCGTTTTTATTTTCTCTTCTAAATTAAGTTTTATTCGGTTGTTTTTGTTTCTTTTAGCACAAATATATTCAGGAATATGACAAATATAAGCGTAAACGCTTAAATTAATCTGGGAATACGTTATAAGTCAAAAAATAATTTACGACGCTAAACTACACGTTTACCGTACGAATATTACCAACCAAAGTCGCTTTCTTTGTCTACAGAGCATCTCTAGCCAGGAACAGCAAGCTTAAACAATTATAACTGGTCATGTTGCGACCTTCACATTCAAGAGGTTGTATGAGCTGGCGGACAACGTTTCCTTCCAGATCTTAGGTTGAAGTTGCATCGGCGCTCTCTTTGCCGCAATATATGCTGGCATTGTACTTGAATTCAGCATCGCAACACATCCCTAACTTGATGCCGTATTTTGACGGCTTGTATTGTTTCAAATCTGCACCGACCTCGATATGGAGCGAGTCTGTCGTCAATTGTGAGAAATGGTCCTGGAATCATTGCAAAAGCGGAAGGGCAGCACTGATAAGTAAATATAACACGAAATAAGGAAATAATATTGCAGGTTTTTGTGCAACTTTAGACTGTTTAATGAGAGAGGAACATCAATTAGTATTGGGGTCAAAAATGACCCCATGACCTTATGTGTATAAATGTCCTGTAATTTTTTCCATCTAAAATTCGTATGCAAACTCAACTGGAATACCTAGTGACAATCTGTACAATAATTCTCGTGAAAAATCACAGCAGCCATTTCACTTTTTAATATCGATCCATGACTTTAAAATGCACTCTGGGATCATTTTTCACCCCACGCCCGACGGAGGGTTAATTCGTGGGTATATAATGAAGACTTAGTGATCGTGTGATGATGAGTAGGCTAATATCGAAACTCTAGAAATTCCCACCAGACTTGCGTTATAGTTCCGCATATTACCTTGTTCCGTCTCATGATGATGAGTCAGGACTAAGTTCTTATATAATAAATAGGTGTGACCGGGAGTTTGTTCGTCACGCATTAACTTTTTTCGGACGTGTTGTGACCAAATTCTCCTCTCAGACTGTGAATATAGGCGATGAGCTTCAGACCTTCACTCATAGCCTGGCTAATGAAAGACCATGAATATGGTATATTAGTGTCGGCTACGACTATAATGATGATACTGATGCCGATGAAGACGACGACGATGATGACGACTACAACAATCAGGTCTGGATGTTAATAGTTTGTAATAAAAAAATTAGGCTTACATCTGGAGTCTTGTTGCAATAACGCGCCACTAAATACGCTGTTAGTGTCTTAACCCCGAGGTTATAGCTTCGTGAACGCCGTGCACGAGTTGGTCGTGGGTATTGGCGTTTTACCCACACAGACACATAGAGATTGAGAAAGAGAAAGAGAGACATACAGACAGAGACACAGTTGTACAGAAACAAAAGCACAGAGACAGCAGATGGATAGATAGACAGATAGGTAGGCAGATAGAGAGACATATAGATAGATAGATAGATAGATAGATAGATAGATAGATAGATGGATGGATGGATGGATGGATGGATGGATGGATGGATGGATGGATGGATGGATGGATGGATGGACGGACGGACGGACGGACGGACGGACGGACGGACGGACGGACGGACGGACGGACGGACGGACGGACGGACAGACAGACAGACAGACAGACAGACAGATAGACAGATAGACAGACAGACAGACAGACAGACATATAGATTTGGAGAGTAAAATGTGTGAAAGTGTGTGTACTGTGCAAGATTGTTAGAAGCAGAAGAAAAGAAAAACAGAAAACAGAGGAGACAGCAAAACAGATAAATAGAAAGAGAAAGGCAGAAAGCGATAGTAAGAAATTGTTCAGGATGTAGACTTATATGTACATGTACAAGTTATAGCGATGATCAAGGGCTCCTTGACATGTAGAACATACTTATACTATATCGCTCTAATCTGCTGACACGTTATAACGAAACAGGAAGCTGAGCATTCCCTTGCCCCAACGTGCGGGCGCCGATGCATGGCGCTCGGTTACGCACACGATAGAGCCTGCATGCAAACAGCCGTAACATAATAGTTAAGTCCACGGTGGCTTACAGCTTGTCCACGCCGCCAAGTGCACACAAGCACTGCCACTACAAACGCGTCATACACTTAGTAATACAACCAAGGCAAAGGCGTGGCTACATTGTGGCACGATGAGGCTGTTGCCTCCTCTTACCTGGAAAATTCGATTGACCAACGAACCCAATGACCGGGATTTTGTCAATGGTCTGTAAGTTGCCTCCTCCTGAAATTAAACCTTGCTTCGTGCCTGAACTAAGGATGCAATTAAGCAATAGCTAGTCACAAAGACCTGCAAAAATATATGGCCCGTTTATAGAATTGCTCATAATGAGTGATCGCAGCGTAGGCCTGCACAAACTAACCTAGTCAGTTAACATCCTGTTTGAACCACTAGTTAACGTAGTTGCCCTGTCTTTCGATTGCTGCATTGGACACTACACAACAGGTCGCTTCAGTCAAATTGGAGATCTTTGCCGATATAATAATAATAATAATAATAATAATAATAATAATAATAATAATAATAATAATAATAATAATAATAATAATAATAATAATAATAATAATTATTATTATTATTATTATTATTATTATTATTTCTATAATAGTTTCTTAGAGCCTGAGGGATCATTTCTACCTCGGGCGAAAAATAATAATAATAATAATCTTTTCTTTATTGAAGCGCCTGACAAACGCACTGCGCTGTACATTTACATGTTATGCAATTGAAACAATTCACAAGAACACAAATAACAGAAGACATAAATCTGAACTACTAACAGAACAGACAGCCTGCAATACACGGCGTTAATAGCAGCCTACAAAGCATGTCTCTCCTACGGGGCTCGATATGTTGTTGTCTACCATTCCAATCGCATTTTTACGAACGAAGTACGTACGCCTACATGTACGTACCGAATGCGATATAAGAGTTAATCTCGACGAGAACTGAAGTTGAAGGTAGTAATTGAACACTTTTCTAACAGTGTTAATGTCGACCTAACTAACTTCTGTTAACCTCATTTAAAAAATTTCTAATGTTCTTGTGTGTTTGCTTTATTTTTATTTTTACATAAAAAAGATTCTTAAGCTTGACTTGATGATATTCTATGATTACCGGCTTATGATGATGAGGATGAAATAATTTAAAATAAAATTTATTTGCGACACCACGAATTAACCCATCCTCAGTCAGCTAAAAGCAAACGAATGTCTGATTACTTTGTATTCATAAAGCCAATTAAAAAATACTAAGCATGCAGAACGTTCGCCGATCAGAGGAGCGAATTAAGCTATTCTTGCAGTTTGCCGAATAGATCAGGTGAGGCAGAGAGGCAGGCTGAGAAGTAGCCAGACAACACAACACAACACATAGCATGTTTATTTGTGCGTAGTCCTATAATAGCGAACGTGAATTGTCTTCACAATGTAAATTATTTCATGCACTGCTGTCCTTTTGAATCAGCGCCACGCAACTTTATGAGCCCCACGAGCAGTGGCGGCGCGTCTGGGGTGCAAGGGGGTGCGGTCTCACCGGGCGGCCACTTGAGTGGAGCGGCACTTTGGCTTCCTGGAATATGTTTTCGGCTAGTCAGTTACTGATTCGTTAAGTATAATTGCGTTACGTAACTTGGTACTCGGAATGATTTAAATTTCAAGAGGTTACTCATTGCTTTGTAAGTAATCAAGCACAATTTGTAAGTGATCCGCTGAGGGACAACTAGCAGCCAGTGTATAATTTATGCTGTCGCGCAGTAGATCGGTGGCATGACCGGTTGGTGCCCGAGCATAATAATTATGAGACGTACAGCAGAGCTGAGCACCAGATGTATCCACTCTAGCTGACAAGTCGGCTGTATAATTATAGGTAAATTATATGGATACTAACGGTAATCGATTTTGCTACGCATTAATTATCCAAAGGCGCAGAGGGGTTGAATTTAAGATGAATTGGTTGGAATTTATGTCCGAACATATGCAAATATTCCTGCAAGAATGCCATAAATTTCTATATTTAAAGGCGTACATCCTCTGTAGATCTGCGTATTTGGCGTGTTTCCTCGTTGGCGGAGTTTATCATATGGGCTCTATACATACACATAGGCCTACACTTCACCGTGCGTCCTTAAGGTACAGTGAAATATAATTTAAACCACGGATTATCCTAACACTTTACACTTTAGAGATGCGATGGCTATTCCATGAGATATTATCTCATAGAATAGCCATCCCATCCAGTTCCTGCTAGCATAGGCCTATGTGACTCTGGTCCAAGTAGGCCTACGCAAGACATAGCAGACGCAAGAAGTCAGAGGACTGTAAAAACTGCGTCATCCATTGGAGACTTCGTTGCTAATACAATTGGACAGCGTGAATGCATTGATGACAAGCCAGCAATGGACGCAAGGAACCAGCGCATTCACTCTGGTATAATCAGCTGTTTGTGATAAATCAGTTGGCCAGTTGGAGTTCCGTTTCGACAAGGACAATTTGATCATGAATAATTATTAATTGATGCCGTGTTAAATTGAGATAAGGATGGAATCAAGGCGCTCGTCGACATCCTTAACATCAATCCGTAAGTTCTGGCATCCGAAATGGAACTGTTTTCAAGCACGGAAATGAAATTACTTTTGATGTAGCCTACTTCAGAAGGAAATGACCGAAGATGTTTAGAGGTCATTCATTTGCGACTCGTGGGCCACGAGTCGCAAATGAACGACGCTCTGAATCACAGAATCGCACACCATAAAGAATTATATTGCCCATCCTCACTTAATACAGGTGCGATTGACAGAGACGACTCACCGAAGTGACTGCTGAGACAAAAGCATCGAGATGCATGTATGTATGTATGTACGTATGTATGTATGTATATATGAGCACTTGTTATAGCGCCCCTTCAAGATTTCTACTCAGAGGCGCTCCCGACTACAGCGCGGACACTGAATCGGAGTTTCACGCCGAAGCGCATAAGCAATTGCGAGTGAAAGACTTGCCCAGGGTTCCTACGCGGTGGCTTGAGGTGGATTCGAACCCGCAACCTCCGGCTGCAAGGCACCGAACATACCCCTACATCACCGCGCCCCACAACAGATCTGAATGGATGGAATACTAAGACATTTGATCAGCTCGAAAAGGACTACAAATCCATCTGATCTGAGCCATTTCAGCCCTAAAACCTTTTGGATTGTGTAGAAAATTGAATGGGCAAATAAGAAGCAATGTGAAGTAGGCTATAGGAAGTTGTCCTGCTGTAGGGTTACTGCTTTCCTGTTTGCACCTCAGTAGAAAGATGATTAATCTCCGAAAAACGCTTCTGATGAGGTGTAAATCATCAGCAACGCCACGGGGTGTACGGTGGGGGTCACAGGGGGAATGGAATACTTTTGGATCAGGACTTATACCTTTGTGGTTGTTTAATACTGTCTAAATTCCTGGACATAAAGCGATATAGTACACACAGGTAGCGCTTATGATAGCGTCTCCAGTTAAACTTGACTGCATGTTCAGGACACAACATATGTCATCCGGATAACGGACATAGCATTAGATTGATTTTTCAAATTAGTGGCCATAGACCTGTGTAGTTATATAGGTACGTAAAGCAAACAATCTCCAGCATTTTTGGACTTTGCTCCCAGCAAGAGCCCTGCCGTTGCACTCTGCTGTAAGCCCAAATATGTACCTTGCCCCACCTCCAACCTCGAAGCTCTGGCGTAAATAACTGATGGTGTTTTTAACCTTCAACGTATTTTTCCTTTCCTGTAAAGTATTCAAAAATGACAATAAAATGACTAACATGAGGTATCCCTTGCAAGTGTCTGTTACTATTTCACAGGACCTGGTGATCATTGCGCAAGAACTGCGATTATGAATTCGTGGATTATTGTAATGGCTGGATTGGTGACAGCACTGACACAGGATGTAACTCAACATCCGATATGTTTGAGCCACCATTATAGGAGGATAGATGATACCACCAGCATTGTAGCATGCAACGATGTTCCAATCGAGACCGTCTGCATTCCAACCGAGGCAAACCTCTCGGAGAGATTGAAGCTGAATTTGATTAACTGCACTACGCAGACGATGGACTGGATTCCCACTGGACTCTTCCCAAAAAACAGTCTGATACGAAAACTAGACATCTATGCTACAGCGTCAGATTGGAACCATTCTATCCAGAGATTAAAGAGCGACACCTTCGTAAACCTTCAAGGACTTGTGGAATTGTCATTGTACGGATTTGGACGAATTCGTCACATTGACCGTGACCTATTTCGTCCACTCGTGAGTCTGAAAAAAATCCGCCTCATCGGATTCGGTGGACAGTTTCTCACGTATAGTCAGCTGGGCGATGCTCTGCTGGGACTCTCAAACTCATCGCTGGAGGAAATCACGATGGACAGTATCCACACGATGGCCAATAAAGAGAAAGTTCTTGATCTGAACAATCTTTTCCGTATTTCTGGCGTCAACATAACGTCCCTGGTGTTAACCAACAACGACTTCAATTCCGTCACTGGCACACTGTCCAGTGTCCTACCGTCTCTGAAGTACTTCGAATGTAGCATGTACTGGCTAACATATGCAGCAACGAACTTCTGGCTTGATTTTTTCATTTTCCTTGAACACATCGAAGAAGTCAACTTCTCCTACTTAAGTAGGCCTAAGTGGCGCAAGCGGAGGTCATTGAACCGGAGAAGACGTTACAATATCTTAGACGTATTAGATGAAACAATGTCGGACTACTTCTTAAGTTTGAAAAAATCAAATAAATGCTATTTTGATGTTTGGCTCAAGTTCAGCCCTACATTAAAACGATATATCGTGAAAAACATCGATTTCCTTCACGTCAAGCCGAATGTTGAAGTCTGCTTTGACGAACGTACAGAAATAGAATACGTCGATATTTCCACAAGCCCATTGGGAGAGATTCCAGGAACGATGAGAGGTTTAAGAAAACTGAGATTTTTCAATCTACAAGAAACGAGTATGAATTCCATCTCATACTCATTATTTCACGAGATGCCAAGTCTAGAGATTCTGTTACTTGGATCAAACAACATTGGGGAATCGGTTGCTGCAGATGTTGAAGGAAGTCTTTTCAAGTTTCAGAATCACAGTCTGCGTTCACTAGACTTATCTGGTTGTGGAATAAGTCGAATACCGCCATCGATGTTTTCTGAATTAAGTGCTCTGCAATTACTCAATCTGTCGAGGAACATAATCGAAACTTTCCAAGTGAAGCTGAATCCTTCTGGAAACTTGTCTCTATTAAATCTAAGTGATAACTCCATACGATTATTATCAACGGAAATGATCGATCAGTTGGAATCTCTTCAGAGCAGTGATGACAATAGAACAAAACTAACGATCGACCTCAGCAGAAATCCTTTGAGCTGCCTCTGTAATGCAACAGACTTTGTCATTTGGTTGAAATCCACGAAGAAAGTCTCTTTCGAAAACTCTGAAAAATACACGTGTCTACATCCGAATGGAAGTAGGGTGAGCGTCAATACACTGAGCATCACAGACCTCCAGAACAATTGCAAATCTCTTAGGCAATTGCAAACCACCTGTCCATGTGATGGTCTCGATTACAAACGTTTAAGGCAAATGTCGTTATCTCTGACAGACGTCTACTGCACCTACGATGGTAAGAATCTCAGCTACGCAGATCTCGTGGCTAACTCCAACAAGACCCTGCAAGAATACTGGTGGTGTAGCAGAGAGAATCCATTCTACATGAGTCCAAAGTTCATCGTTCCAGTGATTATCGGATTTCTTGTGCTCGTGCTGTTGGCAATCGCACTCGTCGTGATCTACAAAAAGCGATACACTCCTTCGGACATTGCCAGAATGATGCAATGCATGGACTTGCGACCTTACATCGTGCACTTCATCAAATACCTGTCCAATCATCCTGCCTACACGTCGGAGAACTATGAGTTCGATGTATTCGTCTACTTTCAAGATGACGACGGTCACTGGGTACGTAAAATCCTCCTGGAGAAACTCCAACACTTGAAGGTAATAACCCCAGATAATTTCCTTATCGGAGCATCCATAGCCGACGCGATCTTGGACGGATGCAGGAAATCTCGGGTCGTCATTCTGGTGGTGTCGAAATCGTTCAAGGGTGACGATTGGTGTCGTGAGGTCACTCTGAGATCCTACACTTCACGTCCGGGTTCCGTGATCCCTGTTGTGATCAATAACACCGACCTTACTGACTTCGATGACGACCTTTTATTCGCCAATCTCATCGCAACACACTGTCCGATTGATCTATCATCGGCGAATTTATCCATCTGGAACGAGTTCATGTCAAGAGTCGAACACACTAATTAAATGTTGGCTCCCGGAAACCAGGTATAGGAAAACGCCGAGTCTTTTTCGGTGCTAGACCCCTATATTTTTTTCTGGTATACGCTTTAATATTTATCCAAGCAGATACAGACCTCAAAATGATATGTTGAACAATGAAGACCTGTTCAATCATCCTGCTTACACCTCGGAGAACTATGAAGATGTGAGCTTCTTCTATCCATGAGTCGACTTAGACCTTCATCTACTCAGTTTCTATATTCTCTCACTGTTATGCTTTACACAGATTCTTAAGTTTATTAATTACTATAACTGAATTATTACTGTCGCCATGATTGTGAACTTGATTAGACCTACACTGATTACAATGTACATTGCATCTCGACTCAAATAAATTTGATTTGATTTGATTTGATTTGAAGATATTTGTAAACTGAAGTTTTTATTTCGTAGACTCAAATGTTGCTGATATAATTATATGAGTCAGTTTAATCAAGTTATTCTTTTGTAGGTGGAATGAATAAGTTTTGGCTTTTAGCTAAGCTACTTATTATCAAAAGCCAAGTATTCTTAGAAAACGAACATCTATAATATTGCTTATAATCCAACAACGAAGTATCCTCATCTGTAGTTGTTCCGTATAATTATTGATGTAACGGTAAGATCTCTTCATGATAGTGAGATGTAGAATAACTGTGGATGGCAGGTTTTATTGTCTGCGTTTCCTGTTCAGTGAGAGTAGCCAGTTACGTATGAATGTCAAGGTTCAAGTGTTGGCTGCTTTTCCCATAGGGCGTGTCGAATATTTCAACTGTCTGTGTTAATTCATTCATTCATTCATTATGAGAATTTATATAGCGCCCCTTCAAGAAACCTACTCAGAAGCGCTCCCAGCTAAGACGCGACTAAAGACTAAAACTAAAGATTAAAAAAGACTAAAAAAGATTTTAGTGACTTATAAAACCCAGTTGGGTTGATCAGGAGTAATGTACGCAGCGCTGGCGGTAGATCATTCCAGATGGAGGGCCTGCAACTGGGGCTTACAACTGAGAAAGCTCGTTGTTGTCTAATGTCTAGTAACCAAGCGCGCCCGTGGAACTAAAAGTTCAATTAAAAAGTACACATGCTCAGAGCGAAGCTCTCGACGCGCCGCTACATCGGACACTGGGCGGCAGAGATAGCGCAAGTAAGATGGAGCACAGCCAAGAACACAGCGAGAAAACAGAGCAGCAATGTGGTGTGAAATCCGCTGAGATACAGGCGGCCAATGCAGCACATCACGCATGTATGCAGAGAGAGGCGAATTTAGGAAGCCGTCCAATAAGCCGAGCAGCCGAGCGTAGAACTCGATCTAGTCGCCCCAGAACCCAAGGGGAAGGCCAGCAAGTAGGGAGCAACAGTGGTCGATTCGACTAGTGACGAAGGCGTGGACACGGACCACGTCATGAGACAGCGTCATGAGAAAGCGAGCGAGAAACCACACGGAGCTGACGAAGCTGATAGTAACAGCTTCGACAGACTAGGTTGCGAAAGGCTAAATTCGCGGTCAAGGGTGACACCCAGGTCACGGGCGGTGGGAGAAAAGGTTATCTCAGGGAAGATCTGAGCAAGCTGGGGCAGACCAATAGCCTATCCTCAAGATGCCGACGGACATCCAGCCAAATAAACTGTGTGTTTTAGAAGGGTTTTTAAAGAAGCCTATTGGAGACCATTCAAGAGGAAAGAGCATCCACAGCCAGGCACATCCGACTCACAGCAGCAACTGCATCCGGTGGAGGGGAGTGGATGTAGGCCTGCATATCATCCGCAGAGCTGTGCAAAGCCTCTGACACGCCAGCAGAGGGCAGACATCGGATGTATAGAGAAAATATAACAGCGGACCCAAGACAGAACCTTGGGGCACACCATAAGGGGCAGGGACCAAAAGGGACCTGGATGGGTGCGTTCAGAAAGGAATGGTGTTGGTTCCTGAGCTTGGAACTGTCTTCCCCAGTCCGGTCGCCTTGAGCTACTATATAGCCCTCTCACCTTCCCAGTTCCGGAGACGCCTTAAGACTTTCTTGTTCGCTGGTCCTGGCACTGATGCTGGTTAAGAGCGCTGCTGATTTCTGAGCGGCGCTATATCACTACTTTATTGCGTAACATTACTGAGCCAACACCGAAACGATTTTGCTCGCTGTCCGAGTTTGAAGATTTTCGCTGCATTTCTTTTCTAGAAAAGAAATCTACTAGGCTATTGCAACATGTGTAACAGTTGTCCAAAGTGCAGGTGACAAAGATCGTTGTCCGAACACTGATCCCATGATGCAGGTCTACTTCTGCGAAGCCTTGATTGATCTACGCATAATTGGTAGCCTAAGAATGAAGCAGAGAGAACGAATGAACTAAAAGCATAGAATTTCCAAAATACAAAGAATGGCAGATATGATTATGGAATGAAATATAATCGCCAGATGTCAGTCATAGAATTGACAACAGAGCTTTCGAAAACACCGTATACAGATCCCCTAAACGGAGGCGCCCCTCCCCCCGTAGACATGAAAATGACATCACCATCATCACAAACCACCTGCTGCTGCTTCCTGTGTATACGATGCTCGTTGGCAGAGTTACTATCCGTTGCCCCAGTAACCATTGTCAATGACAAACTGAAGCAGATTCTCAGGTAATAAACAATGGCAACCATCGCGAGCTGCACTTGTCCATCTCAATGTGCCCATATCTTATTCACGAGCGCTGCGTCGTACCAGAGAGCGATGTCCAGTGGAGATCCGAGTCCAGTTGCCAGAGACCAGAGAGAGAGGGTAGAGCAGCTGCTGTGGCTGTAGACTTCTTAGCGGGGAACTACACTACATATGAATGAATGAATTTACATAACGCCTTTATAGAATCTCACTGAAATGCTGCAACATACCTATCTTACAGAACGAAGTTTTACTTGGGCGTTTGACAGATGCGGGGACGACCGGATATCCGCGTCGGGGTCCGTGTGCGACGCAGTCGACTGGGCTTGTTCGAGAAGGTCTTGGATTGGTCTGTATTAATCGACAAGTACCTCGCCTTCGAAGGACTCAACATCGATCACCAGGAAACTCGTCAGCACACTTAGAGTGCGATCAAGATTGATACAGATCAATACACCTTCCACGAGTTTCTCGCGGAGGGGCGCTTTATAAATTCGTGATTAAAATTACAATTGCAGCACTCAGGATTTCAATACATACAGTACTATATAGCAAGGTGGGAGCAGCGAGAAAGGTGAAGATGAGAGTTATGAAGCAGTTCCCACGGGGATTAGTTAGGGATCCGACTGTGAGGAGGATATACCGTTTTCGAAACACATTCTTAACAGTCGATGTCGTCGCTATGTTACCCTGTCCTGCAATAAATCACATGCATACTAAACACATGTAGTGACTACACAATTGAGGAGCACTTTCCAAAACTCACTCAGTCCACCGAGACTTTTGTTGAGAAAAACGGGAAAAACGAGTTTTTAATAGTTTTCAAGCCTGCGTTCAATCCTTACTATTATCTGTCTGTTTCTCTTGTTAGTATATGTCAAGTGTACCTACAAGCTACCCAAACAATGCAGAAAATTCAACTCACAGCCAATTTATTAGTCTTTTATAATGCTTTTTTGTATACATTATTAGGCGAAAAGTCTGTCTTTCCAGTTCTTCGGTATAAGGTTTTCCACCTGCAATTTCATGTTTTGAGTGAGTCATGGCACTGTTTGATAATGTATGTTATAGACTTGCATATAAGGAATAAAATGGCAGTGATAACTCAAAAATAAAAAAAATGGACTGAGTGAGATTTGGAAAAGTGCTCCTCAATTACACTACATACGCCTTCTCATTGGTTGGCCTCTTCTCTGGAACGGGCTCTCTTTTGCCGCTGTGCTTGCTCCTCAGGGTCCACGCTGACTCTTTCTATGCTCACCTCAAAACTCTCCTTTTCAGCCGTGCTGGGGTCGGGAGCGCTCCAGAGTAGTAGCCTTGAAGGGGCGCTGTATAAATCTTCGTAATGAATTCATACTACGTTACACAGTACACGAAGTTTTCATAGCTGAATTTCACTCTGTTTACATAATACAGAGACTACGTGTATGATCTGAACTTCACTTCGAAGAATGTTGTTTCTGATCGGCTACACGCCTCGTATTTGGTCGACGTTTATTTAACACAAAACAACACAACTATAGTCCTATTTGATATTGGAAGCCTTACATATTTCAGAAGTGCATAAATGACTATACGATTGCTACCAATTACCATCCATCTAACCGCTACTTACTACCAGCTAATAGCTACCAACAGTACTGTCAACTACCAGCTACCAGCCGCGAACTACGAGCTACTAAGTACCAACATAACTACCACTACTACTACTACAACTATTATTATTACTACTAATACTAATACTAAACTACTACTACCACTACCACTACCACCACTACTTTCACTCCTACAGCAACTACTACGACCACACAACAAAAACAACAACTACTATATATATACTATATATCCATGCAGCAGGATTTTTTATTGTGAGGTGTCTTTGTACAATAGAGCGAGTACCTCTCACCCATCTGTTTGGTTTACCACAAGTACACCCCCTCCGCGATTGGGGTGAATTGGTTGTCCTCTGACAAAGGCACACTTTATTTTCGATGTGACTGTGGTGTGTTGCTGGAATGGTGGAATAGACTACCTGTATTTCTGCACCTATTTCTGTCTGCTATAGGTCGACTACAGAAACCAAATCCTTTTCCATAGAACTTCGGAGTAGACACTTTGAAGAGGAGCTATAAAAATTTTAACAAATTTGACTCAAGCTGAATTATTGTCGACAGTACACGCTCCTTGGTGGTAAGTGCCGGACATCTTGCGAGTTACAATGAAGGCTGATGATCAAAATTGGTGAAGTCGTGGTGTTGGTCAATTGGGTTGGTAGTGAATAGGGGAAGTGGTGGTGGCGGCGGCGGCGGCGGTGGTGGTGGTGATGATGATGGTGAGATAGTGTTGGCGAGTTGGCTGAGGGTGGTATTGGTGGCAGTGGTGACTTTCACCTTCTCTCTGGATTTCGATTCCCGATTTCAGCTAAACATTAACCTTTATCGAGATTGATTCTTACAGCCGTATTCCTGAGACTATAGTATCTTTCTGACGAAGCGCATCATGCAATTGCAATTACGACAATTTATATAGCGTCGTTAAAAGCAAGCTACTTCTAGGACGCTTCACAAAACTGTATACTGTCAGCGCAAATGTTACTGCTCGTGGTTAAGTAATAAGTGCATTTCAACTGTTTTTTTTAAAGAGAGACTTTTGGTTTCCTGAATAGGTGCAGGAAGACTGTTCTAGGCATATGGACGACCAGCGACCCGAAAGGCTCGATCACCCGTTTTAGTTTTAGTAGCTGGTAAAAAATACATCAGCGGACTTTGATGATCGCAGCCGCCACCTATTGGCATCATCTAGATAAGTTCAATAACAAGACAACACGGCGATGCGTACAATGTATAGGCATTCTGTGCTTCATACGTACAAAAGTTTGCGTAAATATACGCTATATAATCCAATCTAATGCCTTCTATAGCGCCATTATCGTAATGTCCAGAACATCAGTCGATGATCGCTCTGCAGAGTGAACTCGCAATCAAGAACCACAATCCATTGGAGGATCAAGTGACTTCTTCTGTCAGCCGGTATTTGTTGCCTGAAGGGGAATCGAAATGCCAAACAGTTGAACGAAACAGGTGGTCCTGTGAGGCAACCTGTTCTGGTTCCAAGGCAACGCCAAAATTCTCCACTATGGGGTCTTTAAAGTTTAAACATCGAAACATGCGTGAATCAATTCATGCTTGAAGCCGGATGGAATAATGCTCCAGCTTAATATCCAGATATCAAAGCTCAGCTTATCATCCAGCTATCCAGGCTCAGCTTAATATCCAGCTATCCATGCGCGCTAATTTCGGTCTAGGTGCGTCAATAGTTTAGCCGACGAGACTCCTCTTGCTGTGCAGCGATAGAACTTGACAGGCGACCGACTAACGTTATTAGAAGCAGTTCTATGCTTGGCCTGCCATTCTCTGACCGATAGCGGTCCAGCCTTTGTATCTTTCTTCTGACTACACTGCGAGTTGAGCTTACATTACGGAACCGTTATTACGCATGCGCTTCGATCATCAACCAGCTTTGATCGTGTAGTCGTCATTCGGTGTGCTTTGATTCCAGATGCTCGAGCACACGACCGGCGGCTGCTGAGCCAGGCTGCTGCTATCGCCATCGCCACTCAGACTGTTCCTCTTGGACTGTGGCGACATCATCTGCTGCTGTGGAGATGCGCTGGTCACAGGGTCCGTGGCTCCATCCACCTCAGCGCTACAGTCCTTGATCGTGGTCATCGCCAGGGTGTCCGGCCTCCGACGGTAGATCCAGTTCATCCCCCTCCTCCTCTTCTTCTTTCTCTTCTTCTTCGACGATGACGACGACTCAGGGGAGACGCCGTTGAAGGTCGGGTCCTGCTGCAGGTGTTTGGCCGGGTGATGATCGCAGTTGACGACGATGCTGTCGAGGCGCGTAAAGAGGGATTGGATGGAGTAGGCAGAAGGACGGGCGAAGCGAGGGAAGTAGACGGCAGTTGAGCTCGTCACCGATCGGCTGCTGCGACGCAATCCTCCTCCCGCCGTCGTCATCGTCTGCTGCCCCTGCTGCTGGGTTCCGTTGCGGGTCAGTGAATTCAGAGTGTTGTAGCGACGCCACTTCTTGCGAACCTCCGACTGAACCTAAACAATAGAAATTAACATGCTGTTGTACTCTGTACGGTGTTTTTGTAGTCATCATCATCGCTGTCGTCGTCATCATAATCGTCGTCATCGTAAATATCGGCAGTAGCATGGTCAGCATATATTCAGCAGCAGCATCTATTCATCATCTATGCATCATCATCATCATTGCCATCACCATCACTATGCTTTTAAACACAAGTACACATACATATGAACACTGCACAGTCGCATAAGCGCTTTTGTGGGATAAATAAAAGGCGCTACATTAAGTGTCTTGATGAACACATACATATACAGACATACAGAAATATATACAAACATAAATGACATAAACACACACCTACACACGCACACACTCATGCACACTCACACACACACAAACACACACACACAAACACACATGCAGCAACCGATCAGTCGCAATCATCAACAGCGATCATAATATATATTTATATCTCATAGATGTATGTATATATATATAAATCCCTATATATATATATTGGATATTTCGCCTGCTTAAAGTCGACACAGTCTTCTGAGTAACCAATAGGCAATTTCCTTTACATGTCAGCGTGTCTTCCATATCCGTTGCCTGCTCCGCTCGGTGTTCAGTTCCAGCCTCGCCTGCTGCAGAATGACATGCAATGAGACGATTTGGATGACTCGTTAATCTGCTTGAGCGCACAACAGACGAAACTGCGGACGTACCAATGCGAAGAGCGAAGAATAATGACAGAACTGTCTGGATAGAGATCGCTTTCATCCATCTCCACCGTTCATGGCCTAGAATGCATACTTTCGGAACATGCTAAGAAGGTGGACTGACTCTCAGCGGGTAATGAAGACTTTATCACTGACGTAGGGGGCCCGATAGCGCATTGGATAACACACTGGCATAGAGAGCGAGAGGTACCGAGATCGAGTTTCCGTAGGCGGACATGCCTTGTAGGCTGCTATTAGCGCCGTATATTGCAGGCTGTCTGTTCTGTTAGTAGTTATAAGAGTTATGTCTTCTGTCATTTGTGTTCTTGTGAATTGTTTCAATTGCATAACTGTACACTGTAACCGGTTGCGGTTTGTCAACCGGATTGTTTCAATAAAGAATATTATTATTATTATTATTATTATTATTATTATTATTATTATTATTATTATTATTATTATTATTATTATTATTATTATTATTATTATTAAACATCTACGAAACAATTCATCGAGAATACACATAAAACGACGAAAACTTATGAACAGCATAAGCACCCGTTCAAACGACATTCTCGGTGGATTTGTTCGTTTTTAATTGATTTCTCTGGCCATCTAAGAGGGATGTCTTTTGAAAGGACTTCCACAGACCAGTGACGAGCTTTTTCAGCATTTGATCTGTCTGCCAGTTCGTGGTCAGGTGGTTATCGGCGTAAGGATATTCGCAGGTAGCTGTCTTGTGATGCGCATATATTTCCAAGAGTCTTTCATGCTGCGAACAACGCTGAATAGTTTGTTTTTCTATGTTTTGCCTGAGAAACTCACTAATGCGATGCAATTAAACTAGCGCTGGAAAAAATCCGCTGTTTTGTCGAATTTTATTCTTTGAAGTGTTTCAAAACAAAAACAAGCCAATATACTTGGCACCACAACTACACTGTTTGGAAAATAATGGGAATGAAGATTTATCGAGTAATTATCGGCACGTGTCTGGCGCGTCAATTCTCGGGTAAACTTGTTATTCTGAAACTCACCTCGCCATTTAGGAAGCAGAAAAGCATCGCAACCAAAACACCCTAAAACAGAAATAAAAGTCACGCAACTTTTGGTTATTTAATTCCTTTCATATTCTTAGCAGAGCAGTTCTTAAAATTCCCGAAATAGTATGATAGAGTGAGATTAAGTACGTAGATTACGAACCAACGAGAGAAATTGGGAAACAGACAGATGAGAGGAAACATAGACAAGACAGGTAGAGACGTAGATGAGGTGAACAGTGGCGGCGCCAGACACTTTTTGTAACCAGGGCATAGCCAGGGCAGTCATACGAGTAACCAGTGCAGAGGTGATTTATGTCAAGCGTGGTAGCGCGAGCTTATATGGTGACCATATGCATGGTGACCATTTAATTTCGCGCTACCGCGCTCGCCATAATTCGGCCCTCTGCACTCTCATACTTGTCAGGTCAGGGGCTCAGAGTGGGCAAAGCACCCTAAAGCTGAACGCTTTTTCACATTTTTAAAGCAAATTTTAACATCTCAGTGAACTTAGTGAAGCATTACTAAAAAATACTCTTTTGGGTAGCATCCACAACAGTTTTCAAAAGCAGAAAGTTTAACAAATAGAGCCACTGATTCAGGAATTGTTCACGCAATTGCTCAAATAACTCGTGTCATATGAGATGCAATTAGACAACAGTTAGGCCTATATTCTCAGTTGTATGCGGCAATGTGGATACTCACCTACAAATTTCTCCACAACTTTGTCCAAATCCAATGAACGAGCTCTGGCAGGATGCATCTGCTACATCTGACAATCTATCATCGAGCATTGTAGTTCTCAAGTGTGTCTTTATAAGCTAGAGGCAACTGAATGAGCGCTCTGATTGAGCAGATGTAACTGGAATAGTGCATGCCACCTAAACATGCTACTGTCATAGTGCCGTGATGATACAGGAAACGCCATCAGTCCACTGCCACTGAAGATTAGGGTTTGTCCTGTCTGCAAACAGTTGTGGCAGTATGGTCTAATTCTCTTGTCCACATTATGGCGAGAAGCACAGCGAATCTCTAGTAACTTTCAGGTTTCCAGTAGAGAAGTACAGTAGGGTTTGCTACTGATAATAGGCCTCCCGCTTCCATCTTCTTCAAACGGACCACTATAGGATGACATTGGCCCCGAGATAAAGTCATGCTCTTAATATTATTAAAGGAAGCAGATGCGATAGTGGAAGAAAAGTGTGCCCGATCAGTCGCGAAAGATCGGTCCAGCTTAAATAAATCACAGTCTGAGGTAGCAGTGGAACTGGAAGTAGGCCTAATGTCAATTTCCTCACCTCTAATGACATCGGTTTCCTCCTTGAAAGTTATCACTTGGCACATCGTAGCAAAGTGAACTAACATCGGCTTCTTCCTCCGCTATATCTGCATTCTCACAACAGCTGCAGCTGCAGGAATATCAGGACTTGAGGTTTGCATCTTAAAGAACGAATTGATGGAAGGAGTACCGAAGTCAGGAGCCTCGATTTTCGACTTTTCTCTACTCTTTTCTGAATGCCAGAGATTCATGGCTGATGATAATTTTCGTTTAGGTATTATATTTAAAAATACGGTAAACGAATGATTATAGCGACTGTTTTATGACTGGAGGCTGCATTCATGTTTAGTGTGCACATACTTTTTTTTACCATGGTTTGTACAGAGACACTGGAACACACTGAAACAGACAGGCTGCGACAGAGACAGATATATATTTATAATTATACATTATTATATGTGTATAACACTGTATATATACATATATTATATACTACACACACAAATATTTATATTACATATATATATATATATATATATATATATAGAGACAGCGAGAGAGAGAGAGAGAGAGGGATGGCATATATTATTTCAAGCACTCGTTGACGCTGGATCAGAGTGATCAGAAAAGGAGAGGTTACAGCTAGGGTACGTTGTTGTGTTACGCCTGAATGAAGAATCATCGCTGGCATTATATTGAGCGTGTCTCCATGTACAACTGAGTGATAGCTTCTACTGTGGGTCAGATACTTTGACACATGCGTATCCGACACATGTGTATACGCTACTTAGGCAGACCCCACACATAGGCCTACGTCTGTGGATCTGCAGTTGTGTATTATGACGAATCTGTCAAATACATGCTATACACTATACAGGCTGTATAGCCAAATTTTTGGCTGTATAATACAGCAAAAATTTTGGCAGGGCAACGACCAGGGCAAAGGCTTTTTTACCAGGGCATTTGCCCTGGCATGCCCTGGTGTAGTGCCGCCACTGGAGGTGAAGGCAAGAAGACATAGATGAGAGACATAGAGGATAGAAACTGGGTGAGAGGAAGGCAAAATAGTAGCAGTAAATAAGAGAGCGAAAGACGGAGAGAGATGACAGGAAAGTCGCGCACACTTAGACGTAAATGAGACAGAGAAAAGAAGACAAGAAAGTAGAGACAAACGTCTTTGATGCATGATTGACTAAGGTGATTGTCTTTTACACAAAGAAGATGCACACGAGCGGAATAAGCGTCTCAATTCGTAACAGACTCAGAAAATGACTCGCGCACCCGCAGGCCATTGACATCCGAGACCGTTCAAAACACACGTCAAACTATAGATAGCACACTTCGCTAACAGTGACCAATTGCACAATTAACGCTCAAGATTCGCTACACGATACCCGGAAATGAATGAATTTTAAACCTAACAATTATCTGTTGGAGAAACTGCCGCTGAACAAAACAGAGACTAGAGGCAATCATATATTACACAGTATATATATATATGTATACATAATCATATATTTATAAACATATCTATTATACACATAATATATATATATTTATATTGAGCAGCACACGTTTCCGAGCTCCACGTACTGTATACATTATCTTCTTGCAAAATAGTCCGCTAAGTAGACGCGGAATTTGATATTCATGTGCTGCAATCAAGTCTGAAAATTATCCGAGTTCCATTTGGTGGAACTCTTTAATCTTCTTAGAATTCAAACTATTTATTCGGACCATTTATCTGGGTCAGAGATGCAGCCGCTTTTTCGTACTTAAAATAATCCTTTTCAGAAAACATGGTAGACCCCTGGAAGTACTAAGGCCCAATTTTAGCTTGATCGTAAATGAATTAGGCCTTTTAGTCTGTCTTTTTGCGTGTGGCGATTCTATTATTTATCTGTTTTGTAATCAACTTCATTTCATATTTCACATATTCTATATTCTATTTTATTTATTCGATACATTTTCATAACCAAATTTGTAGCCTAATCGGAGTTAGGCTCAATGCAGTCTTTAATTTAAAAGAGACCGTTAATGGATCTAGGGCATGAATCTCAACACTTGCAACCTGCACGTCAAGTGTTGCCAATTTGTACGGTACATCAAGAATTCTAACGAAGACTTACAATTAAGTGACTATGAATCTAATTCCAATTAAAACAAGATGCCTATTTGCTAAATAGCAATATTTCTTGCTGTTTTAGAAAAATAAGGACACAGGCTTATGTGAAAACATTTATGTGAAAGCAGTTCAGCCTATGTCATATGTTTGAAATAATTGTTTAATAACCACTCGTATAAAGACACTTAATAGAGCTCTACATGAGTTTACTAATAGCGCCTTGTATTAGTTCCAGAGCAGAAAGCATACACAGAATACTAAGTCGACCTACATTGAACGAGTTGAAGGTCATCTCGAAATAGAGTTTTACTACTTCTGCTGTATAGTGACGGCTGCCAATGATACTGTCGCTGTCCGGCAGGCCAAGGAAAACCATGTAGGGTACGCCGAACAACGGTATGAGCACCAGCGTCGACTTGGCCAACTTCCTGCACAGAAAATTAGTACATAAGTATACATCATGAGCAGTGGTTAAATTCACCCGGATCCAGCAAGATCTCATATCCAGTAGGCTACCAGCCCCAAGTTTCAGATCCACCACCTGAACTATGAGAAAGGGGAGTCTCATCACCAAGAGTGATATCTGCCTGTAAGGCTGTATCCGGTGACTCATTTGATAGTATCCCCATTATACAGAACTTTGAAAAAGGAGATAAAGAAATAGACTAAACCAATAAATGTGGTTTTGGTTACAATAATCTGCATCGTGTTTCACGTATTTTTTTGTTTTATCTGAGCAGCGAGTAGCAAGCCTCGCTTATCAGATACGCGGAGGTCTTAAATTCCAAAAAGTTTGGGTAAGCGATTTAACCAATGAGTTGATTATTTCTCCTCGTTAGTCATCACGTAAACTATGATTTTTTCAAGGTTAAGTTAAAGTTTTCCTAATAGGAAAATGCAAAGTTACGCATAAACCAAAGAAGCAAGAGAGGATACAATGAGAGACGTATTAGTCGCATGTAATGCAGTGTATAACTACAACATCGTAGTCTATCTGGCAGTTCTAATCCGAGTGTATTATTTATGTAGCCCGCATTAAAACTCCTCAAAGGCTTATCAAAGTCCCGCAGATTATGGGCTAAAACTCCTCAAAAGCTTTCAAAGTCTTATTCCGTTCAGCATGAATCTGAAGCAAAGAAAATTAATGGCCAACTCTATATCGACTTCTTACCGTGGTCTTCCGACGCGTGAATTTCCGGTGCTTCACATAATTATTTCCTGAACTTCGTGAGCATAGACTTGGCAAACGAGTGAGAATAGGGTCTGCATCGTGTAAGTGTATTAAACATTTCCTTATTCATACATTTCCTTGTTAGTTCGTTCTCTGACAGGATTTCCATGGCATTAGATGGGACCCATAAATGGGCTATAAATACGGCTCCCATATGGAAATAAAGGTCGTATACAAGAGCTCCATGTGGACATGCTATAGCAGGGTTCATTCAGAGCATTTATGTAGCGCTTCTTCACTCAGAGGGACTTAACAATTTGTTGTACCTGTGCATGTAGCGTTGCAGACCGGACGAACTTGAAGCTTTGAGCTTCGTCATCAGAACTCGAACAGTGTTGATAAAGAAGAAGAAGTTCACCTTCAACACAAGTAAATAAAAACAGCTTGTATCGCTTTTATGATTGCGATGCGAACACCGTCTCTACAGTTTAGCCAACAGTACTGTTTACCACTGCAGTGCCATCAAATCACAGGCTAACAGCAGTGTGATAATAGTTTGATATGTATGCATCATATTGCGTGGTGCCTATGTGGCAAATTCTGCTTCAAACAAGTTTAATAATTTCCCTTCATTTTAAACTAAAATATTTAGTCCCAATACATCAACAACAAACAACAAAGGAAATATATAGCAATGAAGGAACTTTAGTTAGTCTCAGTCTGCGTTGTAATGGATTAGATCGTCCGAGCTATGCTTGAAAAGAATGACCTCGACTCCATCAATTGAAGCCCTTATGAAGCCTTAAAGATTGTCGAACTACTCCGCAGTTATCGGTATTCCATCTGCCGTTTATTTTATCAGCCGCGTTAAGAAAGGTTCATTGTGGTCTAAAACAATGAATGCTCTCGTAACAAATTATCGTTTGTTATCTACACAAACTAGAATAGAGACGGAAAATTTTTGCTACGGATATGTCATATCTATGACTCCATGCAGGTCTCTTATTTTATTGCTGATCCGATGTTTGACCAGATATGTGTAAGTTTTTTAAGTCTTATAGTAGATGGTAGTAGGGTTCTTTCTGATTAACGAAGCTATATCATAATGACAAACGCTCTTAATGTTTCCCCAGATGCAACTTATGAACTCTGTTAAGAAGGCATTATTAAATCATATTGTTCTGTAATAAACATGATTATCGTTGCCCTTCTCCTTTATCTAGATTATAGACTGGCGCCACCCGAGTACTGTACAGTAGAGACGGATTTAATCTCATGGCAACGTAGGCTATCTCTAATTCTGCAGCTGGTTCCCGTGACTACGCTTTTTGGGCGCTGTAGAAATCTTGAGATAACGATAACGATGAATTAGCTTCTTTCATGCTGGTAAATGAATAATGTGTCTAAATAATATACTCTCGGCTCTCACCAGTACTGTTATGACAATCGGAGTCTTGATGATCCAGAAATAGGCACTGGTAGGATGTGTGTTCCAGCAACTGTAAATACAGAGTCAATACACATATAGCACTACTTGTGCAAAGACGCGTGTCCTTGTTGCATTCAGTAGAATACCACCTTGAATCGTGTCATCAATGTCAAAGGAATCACTGTGGGAGACAGGTAGAATAGATTACCTGTGTTTAGAAAGGCAGTAATTCGATGACTTGGCGAAGGTGAAACTAGTGAAGATATGAACGCCATGTGAAATGGCCATATTTGACTGTCTGGTCATAATTAATTACTGTAACATTATTTAGAACAGCGCAGGGAGCGCCTCTGAGTAGGAATCTTGAAGGGGCGCTATATAAATTTTTGGAATAAATTTGAACAGACATTGAATAAGATAGACAGAAGGATAAAGGTGCTATATAAAAACCCAAGTACAAATTGATCCAAAAAGGTAGCTCAAGTAGAAAAGAATTTGATGTTTATTAATGAAGTCGCTTCTGGAGTTCTGCACCCATCGGGACATTGAACGACAATTTCCTCTCCTCAAAATTACCGATAACGTTTCTGGATCGCTTGTCTGACTCGCCTTTCTTAGGGTCATGAACTTGTTATTTATGACTGCCAATAGGGTCTACTGTTTCTCTTTCCCCGGTGCATCTGCACTAAGAGCATCTCTGAACAGTCATACTGCGAGATGTGCTTTATGCATGTGCTGTGGTCCGCAAGCTGGTACGCTTTGGCTTCCTACCAAAATCTTTCCCCACTTTTGAGGAACTCTGTAAAAAAGCCGACCATGACCTTTTAGAAATATCTTAAATAATCCCGGACATATCCTTCATTACCTACTACCCCCTGTCCTATATACTGGTCACGATTTGCGCGCACGCTCACATAACCGTGTTCTTTCTAGATTTGATTCCCTCACCAGGCGTGGTTTCCTGGCTAGGATGTTGTACAGCTAAGCCATATAGTGTTTTTTAGTTTACTATTTACTAACTTTTTCGCTATACTATTTGATAACTTTGTATAACTTTGTATGTACAGCACCGTGCGTTTGCCAGCGTTTAATAAAGAACACACTTACTTACTTAGGCCTACTTACTTACATGTCCAGATACGATACGATGCTATACCTTGCACGTTGTTTCATCCGTGTGTACCAGTATTAAAGGCATATCATCATTAGATAGGCCCTATGTTACGGTCAAATTTAGTTTTCTCCTAAATATCGATTCTATTTTCATCACTGATGCTTATGTGAAGTATCGTGCATCACCAAAGCGACACAATTGATTGATAATTCGTGCAATAATGAGATATAGCGGCGCTATATTATTTATTGAATTAGATTGCATTATATCGTGCGCCAGTCCTCGTCTTGGCATAGACGTTTTGCTGAAATGTCTGCAGGCTGAAGAAACGCCACAAAGTATATATAAATTATATATATATATTATATATATATATATATATATATAAAGGAAACAGGACATGTGTATGCATGCATCAAACATTTATATAACGCCTTTCACAGCCCCAAGGACATCTACAGGTGATCTAGCAACATAAATGTCACTGCTGTTGTTTTACAATACGCTTTTAAGCCGTAAGAATTGATTTTCCACTTACATAACGTTCTCGAGCGTCGCTCTAACGATGGCCCAGGGAATGATGAAGACGAGAGAAGAGGCTGAAACGGGAAAGAAACAAGAGAATCTATGGCACAACTCATCATCTGCATGTTCTACAGTCTGAGCCATTGGCATGCGATGAGTACAGAAGCAACTCAGCTGAGTCTGTTTCTATCGATCGCTGGCTATGATTGACTGCGTTCTAAGAATCAGAAGACAATGTCGTCTACACAACCATCGGATGGTATCACGAATCTCACGTGTCGGGGGAATGCGATTGATGGGTGTAGCAGCAACCTCCTGTCCAATAAAATCAATTACGAAGGCCAGGAGGAATGTGATGGCCTAGACAGATAGACAGACAGACAGACAGACTGACTGACAGACAGACAGATAGACAGACAGACTGAAAGACTGACTGACAGATTGCTATGATGTGCTTGCATGTATGTATATAAGCACTGATGCATTGTATTGTTTTGTATGCATATAAATTTATAGATATGAATTTATAGAAATTAATTTTATGTATTGATGTATGCATATGCTTTTATGCATTTTATGCATGTATGTATGCATTGATGCAATTGTATTGCATACTATATAAATTTATAGATACAATACAATACATCAATGCACACATACATGCATAAATATATGCAGGCATATGCATACATCAATACTTCCAAACTATACTATATACGTGCAAGCAGTTAGACTTACATAAAGTCTGGAGCAATCACGCTATAGACACACTTCATACAAAAAGATGTAGAGACCACTAGACCTCTGATCGACAAGCAGGCAGACTGATAAAAGTAGGAAAGGGGCACGAGAGAGGGTATCAAAATAGCGCTATACAAATACCCAGATAATAAGTACAAACAAACATGCACATACAAAGAAAGGAGCAGAGCGACACCAAGACAGACAGAGAGAAAGTCAACTGTCTTGTTCGTGCTATCTTGCCAAATATCAAATCTGGTTCGTAGCAATTTCAGACCGATGTCCGTTCGTACGAGATTGCCTTTCATCGACGCCTTTCATACATAATTCTTTGTTAGCATATAATATGATAGTACAACGATAGGCGAAGACGAGAATGCGAGGAGAGAGTGAAAACAGGTTCCTACGACGCGTACAGAGGCAAACAGAATAGCTCGACAGTCGACACAATGCAAGCAAAATAATGGAGCAAGGCAAATCTGGTCCATAAAAATCACATAGAAGCAAGGACAATTTATCAGAGATGTTTCCAATAGCACCTGCTGTCTGAATCAGATACAACCAAACGAAAGTTGCACAGCTCTGTAATTTAATGTACTGTGATGACTCAGAGTAATCGCCTCGGAAATGGTACTTTGTGGTATTTCGATAACTGCTTTACCTTACATATCCATGCCTCGTTTATGCTCTACCGTGTTTTGTCTTGCCTTTTCTAAACATTCTTTGCCTCAAATCAACTCTCCTTACCCTACCGTAATCTACTTTAGTTTCTTCTTCTTTAAGTTCCTGCCCTTCGGCAGGTTCCAACTCTGACGCCACTCTTCTCTGTGCTTTTTCCTTTAATTCCTGTATCCGTCGGCCATCCATCCCAGCATCATCTGCCTCGGTCTTCCCCTCCCTCTTTTCCCTACCATTCTCCCTTCTATGATTTCTTTCAGGAGGGAGTCTCCCCTTATTACGTGCCCCACCCAGTTCTTCTGTCTTTAGTTTACCCTACCGTAATTTACCTTAGTTTTGTCTCACCTTATCTAATAAGTAAGTACTCACTCCAGCCAAAGACGATGTACCAGGCGACGCTGCTCGTCTCCAAGAACACGTCGGTGAAGATGAGAGTGTGCAGGTAGAGACCTTCGACGAAGATCCACATGTAGTTGTTCGCCATGGCGTAATTAAAAACAACCATTAGCAACCGACACTCCCAGTGCTACAACAAAAACAGCAACAGCACTCATGCATTCATTACGAAGATTTATATAGCACCCTTTCAACGCTACTACTAAGGCTACTAAGGAGCTCTCGACTCCAGCAGGGCTGTAAAGGACATCCATTAGCAACCGACACTCCCAGTGCTACGACAACAGGAAGATAAGCACCATCATCAGTATACAGCAAGAAATTGCAAGGCTTCTCTTTAGCAGAAATTCTCCTCTCTTAGGCAATAAAATGCGTGATTTTTACATTAAGAAAGTGTTAAATCCGGTAGCAGAAGACCAAGGTAGACAGAGGAGACTGAGGTAATTGGGAAAGAGGGGATTGGATGAATCCCGGTTAGGTTTCTTCAACGGTTGTGACTTAAGATTGGTTAGGTTGGACTTATGCAGTGGCGCCGCCAGACGCCAAGGAAGTGGACGCAAAGTGGCAAACATGTTTAAGACATAAAACATTGCCAGTAATTTTGGTCAATCACTGGTCCTCATCATTCATGCGATAATGAAGCATAAATGAAGAGTACATCCATGTAGGCCTAACCCTGCATAGGCAAAACATCTTAAAGTCTAAGCTGAAAAAACGCAATACAAATAAACACTCTAGTATTGTTTACTAAGTCATGACGCGTAACGTCCAGAGCATAGATATGCAAGTAGAGGCTCAGGATATGCACATTATAAACTATATACAGTGTCAGGATGTAGAGTGTAACCTTAGAGCTCCTAACAATAGCATAGTGCACAGTGTGCTTTTACTAATACATTTTTTGCCGTCCAGTAATTCTTAAACCTTATTTATTTCACAAATTTAGATTCAGATATTTACATTTAGAGGTTAACAGAGATTCTCATTTGTGTCTATAATATTTCTTTGTTTAGCAAAAAAGTAGATGCGTCTGTTGCGTCCGCGTGTCGGCGCCACTGAGCTGATATATTATAATATAATAAGTAAGTAAGTAAGTGCGTAAGACCAGCGCTATATTATAGCGCGCACTTACGAGAACCTCCTCAGAGATGGTCCGATCTGGCAACAGACGAACACGATCAAACGGAATATTTTTGAAGCTTTTAATAATTTGTGGCTTACAGACAGACAGAGTGAGAGTGAGAGTGATAGAGAGACAGACAGACAGACAGAGAAACAGAGACAGACACGGAGGCAGACAGAGAGAGACAAAGGGAGAGACAAACCGACAAACAGAGACAGAGACAGAGACAGAGACAGACAGAGAAAGACAGCGAGAGACATAACATAGGTCAATTATAATCACACGTCGAAAAGCCTACAAGCAACATTCGTCCTGCGCTTAGCTTCAGGTAGCGCTAGCTAAATTAAAGAGTTTACGATTACGATTACGAAGTTTCGTCAGACTGACCGTGACGTCATCCCTGAAGACGATGACGTTGTTCTCTTCGTCTCGAAAGACATCTTTCTCGAGACCAAGACCAGCGACGAGAAGAGTGTCACGAAGGAAGGACATCACGGCACGAAGGATGAAGGACAGGAAGAGATTGATGTGCAGCGTGTTACGATGACAGTGCAGTTTCCTGTGTAGGCATGCAATGCAGTATGATTATACAACGCATGCAATACATTCATTTCAATTAATTATACATTTTAATTCAGATATTTATATAGCGCCCCTTCAAGATTTCTACTCAGAGGCGCTCCCGACTACAGCGCGGACACTGAATCGGAGTTTCACGCCGAAGCGCATGAGCAATTGCGAGTGAAGGACTTGCCCAGGGTCCCTCGGCGGCTTCAGGTGGATTCGAACCCGCAACCCTCCGGCTGCAAGGCACCGAATATACCCCCTTGAGGTGGATTCGAACCCGCAACCCTCCGGCTGCAAGGCACCGAACATACCCCTATACCAATGTATGCAATACATGCATATACCATACACGCATATGCTCTGTATTGCATTGAGTCTTATTGTATTCTGAGCTCTTGAGAGGCTCTTAAAAAGCGCTGTATAAATGCCAGGATACAAGCATGCATATAATTTATGGTATTGTCATATGTCAATTTATATGGCTCCTCTATAAGAAAGACTATTCAGAGGCGCTCCCTAAATGAAATCTGTGAGGAAATATACGGATGTTGTGACAGAGTTACAACAGTCCTGCCTATCAAAGCCACCCTAGCTCGAATGTTGCATAGAAGACCGTTCCAAAATGAAGGACCCAACGCCGCGAGTGTCCCATGCTTGGCCGTGAAAGTCCTAGCCCAGGGAAGAAGCAGAGTAGATTGTTCCTGGTCGGATCAGTGAAGGGAACTACGAAAGACCAACGCTAGGAGAATTTCATCCGCTCAATCGGTCTCTGATAAGTAAAACGTAATCTTGGCTTTCTCCAATCAAGTTCGTCGAAATATTTATGTTAAACGTGGTATGTGGAGTCCTCAGTGGCTCTTAGCAGTATATGTCTCTTAGCAGTATCCCTTTTTTTAGGAGTATGTCTCTTTCTTAGTGGTATGTCTCTTTCTTAGCAGTATGTCCCTTTCTTAGTGCATGGTATGTCCCTCTTTCTTAGCAGTATGTCCCTTTCTTAGCAGTATGTCCCTTTCTTAGTGGTATGTCCCTCTTTCTTAGCAGTATGTCCCTTTCTTAGCAGTATGTCCCCTTTCTTAGCAGTATGTCCCTTTCTTAGAAGTATGTCCCTTTCTTAGCAGTATGTCCCTTTCTTAGCAGTATGTCCTTTCGCTCCGTGAAGTTCAGTGAAGTACAATTACAGCGTGCATCTTGTTATTGGATCATCAAGAGTGAAGCAATGGAACTCCCGTCACAGTTTGTTTTCGACCGAATCTAACGGACAGCTATGTTTTATATTATATATATATATATAAATTTATATATATGCATACATAGGGCCTATATATATATATATAAACTGTGGACAGCAATCATTTGGTTGGCTTTCGCGTGTGGTCCCGGAAATAGTGGCTCTTCTGGTTTCCTGTAATTGTTTTGCTAAATGATAAAAGTCCAGTACTTAATGTCATTTAGCATCAGTTAGACTAGCGCATAATAAACTCAGTCTGTTCCCGAAGTGGCGCTATATAAATCTTCGATTTAATTAGCAATTACAATCTGGTGGCTGAGTACTGTTTTATTTCGAAACGACCAACTGTTTACGACGTAGGCCTATGCTTAATTTGTATGTGACGTATGTGATAAGATAAAGGTGCAATAGAGGCCTAAAGATTAGATTAGATTAGATTAGATTAGATTAGATTAGATTGGATTAGATAGGATTAGATTGGGTTAGATTGGATTAGATTGGATTAGATTGGATTAGATTGGATTAGATTGGATTAGATTGGATTAGATAGGATTAGATAGGATTAGATAGGATTAGATTGGGTTAGATTGGGTTAGATTGGATTAGATAGGATTAGATAGGATTAGATAGGATTAGATTGGGTTAGATTGGGTTGATTGGATTAGATTGGATTAGATTGGATTAGATTGGATTAGATTGGATTAGATTGGATTAGATTAGATTAGATTGGATTAGATTGGATTAGATAGGATTAGATAGGATTAGATTGGATTAGATAGGATTAGATAGGATTAGATAGGATTAGATTGGGTTCCATTGGATTAGATAGGATTAGGTCGGATGGGATTTTACCGGGATCGTAGTGGATTGTGGATGAAATGAGATCAGCTGAGATGTGTTAGGATCGCTTCTTACTTGAAGTAGATCATAACACAGACTGCTGCCGACAGTGCGACGAGAGACAGACCGTAACCAATTCGGTAGATGACTTTTATATAACCAACGTGTTTCTACAAATGCATCAACAAAACCAACGTAGATGGCATAGTCAACTTAAGGTCGCGAACAGTAATCAAGTCGTTGCTATTCTGAGTGTCCTTTCAACGAAGTGTCGACCTTTTTCACGTGGATACAATACTCATATCAGAGAGAGACAGAGAGAGATCAGAGATAGAGAGAGAGAGAGAGAGAGAGAGAGAGAGAGAGAGAGAGAGAGAGAGAGAGAGAGAGACAGAGACAGAGACAGAGACAGAGACAGAGACAGAGACAGAGACAGAGACAGAGACAGAGACAGAGACAGAGACAGAGACAGAGACAGAGACAGAGACAGAGACAGAGAGACAGAGACAGAGACAGAGACAGAGACAGAGACAGAGACAGAGACAGAGACAGAGACAGAGACAGAGACAGAGACAGAGACAGAGAGACAGAGAGACAGAGACAGAGACAGAGACAGAGACAGAGACAGAGACAGAGACAGAGACAGAGAGAGACAGAGAGAGAGACAGAGAGAGACAGAGGGAGAGAGACAGAAATAAGCGACGAAATAGCTAACTTTATACTGCCTATGTGTGTTTTATGAACATGTGTGTGTATATGTGTGAGTGTGAGTGTGTGTGTTTGTGCGTGCGCGAATAACTTCTAATTTCACATTACAAAGTAATTATCACCTATCACATGTGGTCTAGTTTCGGCTGCTGAATAAATAGCTCAGACATTTTATCAGATGCAATGCATTGCATGGTCTTTATATTCAGACCAATGCGTCTGATGGCTCATCGAAAACGAAAACTGTCTCGAATTGTAATTGTTCTGATGTCCGGTTAAGAGGTAACTGGTAAGCTTTTCTAGAGTTCAAATTCCAGTAGCATAAGAAAATCTGATTGTACACTTTCATCGCAAATAATGTAATTTTTGTGTCACGGCCCATTTAATCATGAGCAGTTAAGTGATGCCTCCATAGTATGTTCCACTGTGTGCATGTATATATGATGGTCGAGCTTATTTCTTACCCTTGAACATACTCTGTCTCTATTCTACTTCTTTTAAACACTTTGTAGGGCCTATATCAGGGCTTGGTTGTTCTTAATTTAGAAAGTAGGGCCTACGTGTCTCCATTTCATCATTACTTTTCATCTGATCCTTATGAGTTTTCCATTTCTTATTCCACTTCAGACTAATCCTCCAATATCGTTTAAACTTGTCTTCGTCATATTTTCCCCTAACTGCGAGAATTATCTCTCGTTCCCTTCCATCTTCCCATCTGTCCCCTTCTCCTTCTACTTATCTTCCATTTCTGGATTACTGTTCCCAGGGTTTAAAATGGTATGGGAACTGTGGGAACGGCGTTCCCACTGCTCTCGAAATTTTTTTCTTGCGTTCCCACTGCTCACCATGCAATTGAACCCTGAAAACACATGCGTTCCAACAAAACTCTCATCGGAGTTCCCACTGCTCACCCAAACCACTTTAGCCACTGAGTGTGCCCTTGCCTTGTCCTTTCTCCACCTAAACTTTCCTCTCCTCCCTTCTGCGTCCGCCAATCAATTCTCCTCCTCTCGTTTCAATTCTCATCATCTTTTAATTATTTAGTTTTGAATTAAAACTTCATACGACGCTCAATCTTCTGCGAGCAGTTCTGCAAAAAAACGACCAAGCTTCGATTCGTGTCCTCTCTAATGCGTATTTTCCTAACAGTTTTAATGGACATGAAAGCTCTTTGAAATTTCACTCCATCAGGAACTCGTAAATAATCGAGTGCGTAGTCAATACCCTGTGGACAGCAGTTGCCATCGTCAATATCGTTTGCATTCCCGTCTTTGCTTTATCCTAAGTCTGTTACGGGTGCCTCAATGTCTTCCGTTATAATAGTAATCCTTATGAATCGAGTCTCTGGACTTCCACGATCCAATCCAAAGGATTCTGACGAAAGCCAAAGAGAATTCTCCTAAAAGTAATTCATCCTATCGCCCTACCATCAGCTTAGGGCAAGACGACAACCAGGTTTTGCGCAGAGACGAGCTTTAAAGTCCTTCATCAATTCTGGGAGTCAAGTGGTTGTTTAACAAATAGATCCAGACGAATGAAAAGCTATTTATTAGGCTGTAGATAACAAAGGTATTTTACAAGAATGATGACGATGTTGTGTTATGGTTATACACCGTATATGCATTAGAACACTTAGGCCTACTCTTGGGTATCTCCAAAAAGCGCTGAGTATGATGCGTAATGTGGATAATGGTATTTATACAATATGCACTTGGGTATTTGAATATGACATCGACAACGCCTACTACTGCAGCTGCAGCTGCTGCAACTGCTGTTGCTGCTACTGCTACTGCTGCTGCTGCTGCTGCTGCTGCTGCTACTGCTACTGCTACTGCTACTGCTACTGCTACTGCTACTGCTACTGCTACTGCTACTGCTACTGCTACTGCTACTGCTACTGCTACTGCTACTACTACTACTACTACTACTACTACTACTACTACTACTACTACTACTACTACTACTACTACTACTACTACTACTACTACTACTACTACTACAACTGCTACTGCTACTACTATTATTATTATTTTACCTGAGGTACACGTGATTCCTCATGATTTGAAATACTAGGGATAGCATATCTCTAGGATGTCGTGTTTGGTGCCAATTATTATTTATACGTGCGGTTCTTAATCAAATCACAGTGCCAAAACACATGCAGAAACTGAGCCACCCGGTGGCTTTAACTCTTGGTCTGCAGTGACATGTCGTACAGCTGTCCATATACCACAATACTCACAATGTATTCCAACACAGTCCATTCCATCCACTGCAGTAGTGCATGACGTAGAGCTGCTTCATAAAAAGGACTCCGTGCATTCAACCAGATAGATTCACGCTACGTTAAACAGCGACAATTTGATTTTCCGGACGTCAAGGAAAACAAGGATTTACGGAAACAATATTCACTATATGCACAACAGGAAAACGTCGGCTCAGTTTAAAACTCCGCATGAGGTTTTCCTGTTGTGCATACAGTGAATATTGTTTCCGTAAATCCTTGTTTTCCTTGACAGATGATAACAAGTTTAACAGGAGTCGAATTTAACTGTATGGCAGCCTGCAAGGCGCCCATTTATCCTACAGCTCGTTTTACCATCGCCCCTGGGAAGCTGAAGGGTGAGTCAATCTTATGGTGCTAGCGGGTATCGAACCCGCGTCCTTCTGATCTTCATGTCAGCGTGTTACCATTCAACCATCAGATTCAAGCATCCCAAGATGTGCGCCTGCAACGACCACAGACATGTTGCTGCGTACACTTGGCTCTGCTATCGCGTAGCAGTAGAATTAGGTAGTAGGTACCGACGTATGCTTGAAAGTAAACGTTAAGTCTGGCAATACCAAGGGCCCATGTCCACAACTATGGGGGTTTGACCACTGCCGGTGTCACGAAATAGTGTCCCCATACATGAGTATCCCCCTTAGCGAAATGGAGTATTCGGTTTAGTTTGCATTTTTGGCGTTTTCTAAGTGTATTCAGTCGTACTGTTTGGATTTATAGTACACATAAAATATGTTAAGTTGCGTATCTTTAGTTTGTACGACGACCTGAAATTAATTTACTTCGTTTTGGTGATTTTGACTGGATTTTCGTCGAGGCTATCGTGATGCGTATGACGATGGGGGATATAATGGTTTATCCCCCGGATACTCTAAACCGGTTTATTCCATCCGGGGATAAATTCATACACCCCCCGGATAGTCTTAGGACGGATACTCTATTTCGTGATACCGGCTCAAGAGTAGGAAATAAGCGCGGCCCTCGTGGGACGGCGGGACTTCCAGCCTATCTTATTTCTTTTGACACCAATCCATTACCTGAACTTCCATGTATTCCCGTTTATGGCGATCAATAAAGTATGAGAAGCAGAAACTGCCTCTCTGCTTTCAGCCCTCTCCATCCTTACCCCTTGCACAGGCAACTCGTTGAAATTGAACAATCATTTTGAAACAACTCGGCTATTTATCTCAAACTAATGTATGATATAGTCTAGCTGTGTTTTTGGAAAATGGCACGGAATAAGCAATCTCGAATATTACGAGTGACTGAGCTCTGATATCATGGGTCGATTATTGCAGCCTTGAAATTGATGTTAGGACTGAAAACTCCAGATCGGAGAAATCATTCGCCAACACTAAATTTATTGTAGAAGATATCATGGAAGATGCAACAGATTGCATTGCAGATGAAATTTCCAGATGATGGGTAGTAAACGATTAGGTATGTGGCCCAAATTCACATTTAGGCCTACGTAAAGACTGAAAAGTTAACGTTATCTTTACATTTTGAATAATGTGCGCTAGGCCTGAGGTTTTCAAACGGTGGTACGCGTACCACTAGTGGTACGCAAGGTGTTGCTAAGTGGTACGCGAAAAATAAAAATAAATTTAAATTTTCTATGAGTTTATGCCCATCTTTCTTTGATTGGCTAGTCTACGTCCACCATGCTCTTCTTTTCTTTAGATTTTCTATGTGTTTAACTTTATGCCCATCTTTATTTGATTATAGCAAGGGACTTCTCGCTCGCCTGTTGTTTTTGACCTGACCTTTGCTGGTGGTATATATGCCAACACTCGATTTTTTACCTGGTGGTATACAATAAAATGAAGTTTGCAAACCACTGAGCTAGGCTATAATAGTAGGTCTGCTTATTTAGCGCCACTGTAAATGTCTATCCGTGAATGAACAGCACAAAGCAATCGTGTGTTCAAAACAATGTTCAACAGCCTGAGCGTCTGAGGAAGGTTTGAACCCACACTTTCTGCGCTACAAAACCAGCGATCAACCAGTAGGCCTATGCCGCCGTGTATCGTGATATACATAGGATATTTATAATGCTCATGTATTGAAATGGAGACGCTACAGGTGACTACACATCTCTGAAGAAACTCTTAAGCGTCTTCCTCTTATATTATGTAAGACTGTGAATATGTACGTATGTCTAGTATAATAGTCTGGCAGTTGATGGGTTGCGGATGTAATGCTGTGTATTTGAATGCATGCATGTATGAATGCACGCATGTATGTAAGTAATGCACGTACGCATATCTGGCTATTTATAGTAGCCACTTTTAGAAACCTCACAAAGGTGCCAGTTATACCCATAATAGTCTATCTATGCGTATGTATAATGTGTGTGTATGTATATAAGTATGCATATATCAGAAAACGTAACAGGCTATAGCTTCTTATAAATACTTCACAAAAGCAAAGCGGTGCTTGTATATCTGATAACATAATTATGCTGGAATATGTAACATGCTTCGTAGTAGATTTTGTTCATGTGTTTCTGTTTTAGAAAATCTAGAATGAATACTTAGCACATTTTGCATCTTATAATTACATGTATAATAGGCAGGTATGATTCTATTGTTACTATACACACCATTAGCCATGCGTTGTAGTCGTTGTCATCATGATGTTGTCGAGCTGTGATGTTCGCCGTGCACTGGGAATAGTTGGTCCAAGTGAGGTTGTGGATGGGGTGGATGAACCAGGTTCCGTCCGACAAACACTGACGACTGGCGATTGCTTCAAACATCAAGGCACATTATTATCAGTTTGACTCTGTTGGCTCCCCATTCGACTCTCCCCAGTTGGCTCCCCAATTGGCTCTCAGTTGGCTCTCCCCAGTTGGCTCTCCCCAGTTGGCTCTCCCCAATTGGCTCTCAGTTGGCTCCCCAGTTGGCTCTCTTCAGTTGGCTCTCCCCAGTTGATTAATCCCAGTTGGCTCTCGCTTGGTTGGCTCTCCCTCAGTTGGCTCTCCCCAGTTGGTTCTCCTCAGTTGGCTCTCCCCAGTCCCTTCAGTTGGCTCTCCCCAGTTGATTCATCCCAGTTGGCTCTACCCATTAGGCTCTCCCCAGTTGGCTCTCCCCAGTTGTCCTATCCCAGTTGGCTCTCCCCAGTTGACTTAGTACAAGGCTCTGCAGTCAGCTTGGTACATACGTACTTATGAAAGTATGTACAGATGCATGTTCGTATCTGTATGTCTCTCTGTGTCTCTCTGTCTGTGTCTGTCTGTGTCTGTCTGTCTGTGTCTCTCTGTCTGTGTCTCTCTGTCTGTGTCTCTCTGTCTGTGTCTGTCTGTCTGTGTCTGTGTCTGTCTTATGTCTGTCTGTAATCCTGTATGTTGTTGTTGTTTTCGTCATTTCTGCGTTGGTCAGCGTTGACGGCACTTAAGAAAGTCTGAAATAATTCCGACGGATGTAGAGCTTTCACAGTCAGTTCCTCAATCGTTCCTACGTTGATTGCCATAAATGCATCCTTCCCATCTGCTTACCGGTGACAAGTCGCTAGGGACCCTTGTCACTCGTATATAGTTGTCTCGAAACTCTTGACAATACTCTGTGCCTTTCATGTGTCATTAAAAGTCGTTAAGTTTCTTATTTAGCTACAGCTATGCATGGCTGGCGTTTTGGGTAATGATCTGCAGAGCACAATAATACTCAAAGCTGCTTTAGTTTTACACTCATAAGGCTAGTTACGTCGAATATCGGCTGCGCAATTAAATTTTAGCATATAATCCCAGCAAATAAGACCCATTGTACCGGAATTTCATTCCGTCTATTCCACAGTCAATTATTTGGATACGAGCTCCGATCACCTATGGATAATTTTCGACCCATAACAAAGCGTGTATCAGCTTTAGGTTCTTGAGGGTTTGTTCATTCCTACAAGTAGTCCTAAGCCTATGCATCGATAGCTCTAGATGCGAAACTTGTAGCCGTCGCAACTTGCAATGGATATTTCTTTATTTGTAGAAATTCCCAAAAGCCAGCTACAATTTTTCTAGTTTATATGTATAACGTGTTCGGCTCTAGACACTGCAGCAATTGCCTTGCATATAGACATCGTTTTAAACTGAGGTTCGTGACGCCCAACGAAAATAAGCAAATTTATCTTTCAACACCGTCCAACTAAAATAAGCTAGCATTGTATGCTAAATAAGGTAAGAGACATCTAACTCAATACAAAATGAACACTCAAACTGCTCCATCGGGGCGAGTCTGAGATTGGACGAGCACAGCTGTACACATAGGAGACGGCTTACCGTCAGTCCTGGCCATGCCGAGATAGACTGGACAGGGCTGAGTGTCGATGGTTCCAGCGGGAACATCCGGCCAGCACATGATGTTATCCCATGTCCGGTTACAGTATAGGCGTCCTAAAACATTGACCAGAAATACTTGTATTCAACTATATTCATGTTACATGTATGTATCAGATATATTCGTTTTATTATACAGATACAGTTTACACACCGCAACTGGTTACAATTAATATATGTAAAGGAGTGATAAATGTCAAGAGTCAAGACACCTAATATAACGTTTACACAAGTTCCCCGCAAACAATCAGGAAATGAATAGTGACAAATGTTTTAAAGTTTGCGACACTTAATATAACGATTTACGGTGTTAAGTTCCCCGCAAAAACGATGTGATCGAGTCCACATTCTGAGTAACATGGTTGTAAAAAGGTGCTTTTAAAGTTTGCAGAACTGAGTCAAATGCACTATTACACATGTGCAATAGAAGACCGTTCCAATAGGAAGGTCCAAGTAACAGGAGGGTAAGCACGATGTGATCGAGTAAGCCTATTTCTTCTGCCGTGCTTAATTTGGAGCCGAAACCCTGGTTATAAAGATAGCTCATCCAGTTTAGACGCCAAAAGAAGGATGGAATTATTTGACTTTCCAGAAACGTTTCGGTCTTTCCCTGTCGTAACTGTAAGCTCAGTATTTCTTTATAATCTTTAAAACTGAGAGGAAGGAAGTAATTTATAATTATTTTTAACAGGCGCATCATCCTGTAGCATCTCTTCCGGTCAAATTGGCAATCACCCGTCCAGCCTCATATCTCTGTTTTAGAGAGGCTCTCAGCACCATCTTGGACCACTCAATAAATGACTCATTAACAGCTGCCTAAACTACTTCTGAATGTAACTTTACCCAGCAGTAGCGTTCGTTGGGGGAGGGGTGCGATGGGGGCGGCATCACCGGGTGACACCTTCAGAGGTGGTGACCCACAAATGACAAAATGACTCTATGGTCTGGTAAGAGAGGAGAAGGATAATTGGCATAGCAGTTTCAGCAGAGGTGCCAGCCTAGCTTACATGCCTAGACATTACTGAGGATTCCGTATGGTCTGGTAAGAGAGGAGAGAGGAGGTCCATTGGGGTAACATTATGAGCTACGTACCGCACTGGGTGACACCAACCCTAGTGATGCCACTGTTACCCAGGTGAGAACCCAGAGAGACTGTAATCGATGCCTAGACTAGATGCGGGAATCGTGTACACAGCCGAATAAAATTACGCAGTTTTTAAATCGAGAAAACTACTGTAAAAGGACGTTAATCATATATCAGCAATTAACAGAAATGAAGAAACAGAGAAGTTGTTTATCTATAGAACATGCTATCTAAAGCTTCGAGTAAATATGAAACACGTTTCTATATTAACTTTCTGTTTCATTTTTTCTTTTTAATCTTCTAGACAAGATTTGTGTTTATGCTCTCTCTGGTAATAAAAAAGTTGAAGTAACGTGGCGAGGAAATGAAATAATACAAGACTGCTGATATGCACCAACAGCAACAAGCAATATATCCTCTTCAACGGTTTATGCATTCTGCGACTATATCTTCTGAAGCCGAAACCGTTCGCGTTCTCTGTATACATGCATCCATCGTTCGTATCGTTCGAACATCCAATGCACCGAGAGCTTTCACTTTGTCAGTACTTGACTTGCAATTATTCGGCTGACCGACTTTCCGTTCCTTATGCGTCGTGCAGACACATTTGACTGACTCCAAGAACGATATGATGTCTCTTATCGTCCCCCAGGCACATTAGTGTTGCCATGGTTATGGCGGACGCGAGCTTCTTATCGCTTCAGAAGCTCTTGAATTCTGCTACGCAGGTGAGCATACCACAGCAACGGAAACATGGAAACGCTGCAGCTGTCGTTGCTGGTCTGGACCAACGACGGCCAATAGACGTCTTCTCCAGGGTTGGTATGGAGAAGGCAACTTTGAAAAAGCGTCCCGACCTCAACGTCATTGAATTTCCTTAGAGACGATGCTTCTGTTTTGCTGTCTTACTGCTTGCCTGCTTGCCTGTCTCTCGTTTGTGTCTCATTGTGTCTCTCTGTCTTTCTTCTTCTGCCATTAGTCTTCATCTTCATCTATCACTATTTGTCTGAACATTCATGTTACGCGCTTTTCAATCTTACACAGGCGCTATGACTACGACTCCCTGTCATTCTCTCTCCGTCTCTCTGTCTGTCTGTCTGTCTGTCTCTCTATTTCTCTCTCTCCTTCTCTCTCTCTCTCTGTCTCTCTCTATCACTCTCTCTCTCTGTCACTCTCTATCTCTCTCTGTCTCTCTGTCTCTCTCTGTGTCTATCTGTCTCTCTCTGTCACTCTCTGTCTCTCTCTGTCTCTGTCTCTCTCTCTCTCGCTCTGTCTCTCTTCCTCTGTCTCTCTCTCGCTGTGTCTCTATCTGTCTCTCTCTCTCTCTCCCCCTCTACCTCCACTGCTCCTTGTCTCTTTGTTCTCTTCATATACACGAAGAGAGGACACATCCCGGTCATAAATTTAAATTTTACAACATATTTTCAGAAACTTTAGTAGCCTCAGTTTTAGCTATTGTAAGCTATAATTGCACAACAGTGAAATACATTGTGCGACTGCATTTAGACGGGACAAATGCTTTATGGATCGCGCCGCCGTTTGGAGCTTATGCCGAATTAAGAATGTAATGCTATTGTAATTGGAATTTGCAATGTATAATAGGCCTATGGCGCCGCTTTGAAAAAAAGGAGTCAGAGTCACGAACCGTAGCGTTTCTGATCTTCGTGCCAGCGTGTTACCATCATGGGCGTAGCCAGGAAAAAATGTCGGAGGGGGTTTTAAGATTTCGGGGTGGTTTCCATTGAAGATGGCCGCAAAAATTAAGATTTTTTGATGTTTCGCATGTAAAATCATATAAAAATTTTGTCGGAAACTTATTTAGGGGGTTTGAACCCGTAAAACCACCCCTAAATATGCCCATGGTTACAATTCGACCATCTCTTCTTGCACGCGTAGAGAGATGTTTGCTACCAAACGTTGCTTCTCGTCTTCAGTTACATGTAGCCAGACCGACCGCTCACCAGGATTCGAACCATGAACACAGTCGACGAAAATGAATTGAAAAAACTTGCCTGTCTCTGGATATGGATTGGTCTTCATTGTTTGTAAGCACTGTCGATACGCCTCTTTATGCTGTTCCCTCTGCTGTTGTGTCGGAAAAAAGACAGACTTCTCCTTCAGCAAAAAAAACGACAAACTGACCAGTCTTTTATATTTACAGCTACTATCATGGCCTCGTAGATTTATGCGTACGTGACTAGACAAATACATGTTTGTGATGGTAAATGGACGCGCTATCTAGCGAATGATATGAGAATTGTAAAGGTACTGACATCTCTATCGCCAGTTATGGTAAATTTCTCAAAACGGAGACAATATTGACAATTGCTTTCAGGGTCTTGTGTATAGCTAACGTGAAAGAACAGTGGCTGAAGAGTTTGTTCGGAGGCATCGCTAGCAGGTATTGTATTGAGAGGTAAAAACTGAAAGCTGCATGTGCTGGAACGCCGCTTGAACACACCAACACACACCTACACACCTACACACCTACACACACACACACACACAAACACAATTGCACACACAATTACACACACACAAACACACACGCGCACGCATACAACTGAGACGTTGGAAAACAGTAGACAGGGCTTTTTTTAGCGTGCAGTTCTACACAAAATGTGCAGTTGGAAATCAATTTGTGCAACTGTAAAAGCAATTTTGTGCAGTCAAAATTGAGGAAAAGTGTCGTTACTACCCCCCCCACGGTCGTCAACTTTTTTCGTGACTACCCCCCGGTCGTCAACTTTTTAAGAGGTCATGCAGTTCTAAAAATTTCTTAGAAAAAGCCCTGCAGTAGAGGCCCGTTGCTAGATTTTAAAGAAAAGACAACGAACGACATTGCCTGGACTGGTTTGGCGATAGCTCTCTATTATATGCAATGTAACAGATAGCGGTGTTTCTATCTGATTTTGGACCAATAAACGAATATAATAATAACGAATAGCCTTTGCAGAAACTACTCAGTCTTTCCGCAAGAAAATACCCGTATCAATCGAATTTCCATTAACTTGTCTATACGTTCAATATGCACCATTGCTGCAATATAAAGGCAGACGCGACATTTGAACGAATAACTATGCACACTTGTGTGCAACGTTCACTATTAACACACAAAAACACACGCACAATATATATATATATATATATATATATATATATATATGCAGATATAAGAGGAGGAGCGTAGGCGATTGCAAATGGAATCAAGCAATTTATTGCAATAATAATTGACATTATTGTTTATGGTACGTGTAAAAGAAAGACGGTGAAAAGAGCCAACACGCGTCGTCGCGATAGGCATCGATTGAATACTTCTGCTCACTAGTATAATAGTACATGCAGAAGAAACACTTGCCAACACTCAAGACGAAAAGGACGGAGCCTAGGAGACCACTCTGGATAAGTCCATCAAGCGCCGCCATGGCACGCTCTTAATATCAGGGCAAAAATTATATCGCAGTTGATTCCGTGTTGCGCTGATAACTCGAGCAAATGACGTCACGTGTTGCCAGTACAAAGGCCTAAATAACTGTACATGTATATATTATATGGCATATATACAGATGCATATATTGTATTGTATTGTATTTGAACACTTGTTATAGCGCCCCAACCAGATTTCCCATTCAGAGGCGCTCCCGACTACTGCGCGAACGCTGAATCGGAGTTTCACGCCGAAGCGCATGAGCAATTGCGAGTGAAGGACTTGCCCAGGGTCCCTACGCTGCGGCTTTTGAGGTGGATTCGAACCCGCAACCCTCCAGCTGCAAGGCACCGAACATACCCCTAAACCACCGCGCCCCAGTTGTATTGTGATGTGTTGTATTGTGTGTTGTATTGTACTACGTTTATAATGCGACCGAGCCACCCGCAGTAAAGATCCGAGAAATTAATCTCTGATAATCCGACCCGACCGAGAAGCGAACCCGGGGCGCCGACGTGACGAGCGGGCACCAACCCACTCGGCCACTCAGGATCCGCATATATATACATATGTATATACAAGTATATGTATGCTTACATACGTGTGTATACAACTATACATATTACATATACATGTATATTTATGTATATAGGGCCTATATATCATATAAACAGATGCATATATACACATATGTAGGCCTATAATATATACAAGTATATGTATACTTACATACATGTGTATACATATACATGTATATATTTATGTATATATATATATATATATATATATACTATATAGCCTATAGCTTGTTATAACTCATAATACTGAATACAAGCCATCAGCTGTTATACGATAATCCCTCAATATTTCATTTCCTGCAGTCAATTAATCCCTGTCAGTAAGTAAGTACGTCAGAGTCCTTCAGCCTGTCCGTCCGTCCATCTGTCTGTGTGTCTGCACTTTCATACTACCCGTATGACTAGAGGGTGTATGTCGAGCGAAGCACTAGTATCTAGCCCGCGCTTAACTGACAAGCACTTGGTCGAGGGTCGTATGCTTGTAGTCTAAGGAGCCTCGGGTGCCCACACTTGCTGTGGCAGCCGACGCATCTGTACATGGGCCCTGATTTCAACCACGTGGCAACGCAGATAGGGATATCGTACAAGTGCAAAATGGGACTGCTTACAAAATGAGGAAAGACTCGATATGGCCCATACACTTATGCACGCGTACCTTCGCATATAAATATATATATATTTACTCAGATGTATGTGTGTATGTGTGTGTGTGTATATACCTTGTCCGCTTGTATACCCAATCTAACCACTTTCATTGCTATTCCACTTCCCATGTCTTTCCCCCTCTTACAAACACGACCGATTGGCATCGAAGTGTCTTAAATAACTCCAGTCATACATAATTCTATTGCCGACGGATAAATCAGATTATGACAGTCGTGCTTTCTAACCACTCTTCATGTGCTATTCCACTGACCCATGTCTTTCCCCCTACTTACAAACACGACCGATTGGCATCGAAGCCGTCTTAAATAACTCCAGGTCATACATAATTCTATTGCCGATCGGATCATTAATCAGATTATGGCAGTCGTCATTTTTCTAGACCCACTTGCCGGTGTTTCTTTCCTTTTATCTGACACGCAAAGATGTACACTTATCAAGTCTGCGTGCATACACCATGGGGCAAAGAACATTTTTTCCACTGGGGCAAGGAATTAACATACAGATATCTCTAGGCTACATATGGTTTCGTCTACAGTGGATCTTAGGTCCTACTATTGGATTTCTCGTGAACTTGAAACTGGCAATTTCCACAGGGGTCAAAGACAACGCATTTTCCACCTAGATCGAAGATCATTATCGACCTGGGCAAAGATTCATTTTCCATCATGGTCAAAGTTTGTTATCCATCATGGTCAAAGATTATCTTCCAGCATGGTCAAAGTTATAATTATCCATCATGGTCAAAGATTATTTTCCATCATGGTCAAAGATTATCTTCCATCATGTTAAAAGATTATTTTCCATCATAGTCAACGATTATCCTCCATCATGGTCAAAGATTATTTTCCACCATGGTCAAAGGTAATCTCCCATCAAAGTTCAAGATTATCTTCCATCATGGTCAAAGATTATCTTCCACCATGGTCAAAGGTAATCTACCATCAAAGTCCAAAGATTATCTTACATCATGGCCAAAGATTATTTTCCATCATGGTCAAAGATTATCTGCCATCATGGTCAAAGGTAATCTTCCATCATGGTCAAAGATTATCTTCCATCATGGTCAAAGATTATCTTCCAGCATGGTCAAAAATTATTTTCCACCGTTGGGTTAAAGATCGTTTTTCACTGCTGTCAATGATCATTCGTCATCTGTATAATACAATGCATATTCTGCCTCGTCTATTGTTTATGCCTTTCGCCACATCAATTGTTTCGTATCGTTCGTCATTTCCATCTGATCAGTTTCCTTGGATGCGGAATCAGTCTAATTGCTTCTGTTTCCCATATGGATTGGCTTTCCATTCCAGTTTATTTTCCAGCTGATTAACTAACACTTCCCTCTCGGCAAACTTTGGATTCGCCCTCTTGATTTCTCACCTTCTATCAATCATTAATCGTGCAACGATGCGGTCAGAGCAAAACAAGAACAGAAAATCTATATATAATATAGCAATGACTACTGGAAGAAGGAGGAGGAGGAGGAGGAAGAGGAGGAGGAGGAGGAGGAGGAGGAGGAGGAGGAGGAGGAGGAGACGAACAAGAAGATGAAGAAGATCTAGCGTCTAACGACGTCTAAAAATCTCTATATGTCAGAATCTGACTCCATCCCTCCCTCGTCCGTCCGTCGTCCGTCTCCATCCATCTCTCCGTCCTGTCCGTCTCTCTCCGTCCGTCTCCGTCTCCGTCTCCCTCCCTCCCCTTCCTATCTCCCTCCCTTCGTCCCTCGCCTCCATATTATAGCTGAGTTGGATAGAGGTCGAAGGTGGAGCTGACATTTTGAAACAAATGTCTGCCCTGCGGATTTGAACCTCTGTCTCTCGGTTGACAGTCCAGCGCGCTAGCTACTAGACTATCGTGCACTATAAATAATCCAGCATACATGTGTAAGAGATAAAAGCAGAAGCAGAAGCAGTTGCATAACTAGCTACAAAACAATCGCTTTGTTAGGTCAAACGTAATGTGATATAATGTTATATATTGCCATATAAAGTAATGCATCATAATAAAACTTGAAGAAAAACAGAACAGCAGCATCAATATATATACATGCAAAAAACAGCAGAAATAGCATCGTAAATAACACTCACAGAAGCAAAAAGAAGAAGAGGAGGAGAAGCAACAGTGACAGCAGCAGCAGCAAAACCAGATGAATGGAAGCGACTGCTGAGGGAACAATAGCAGATCCCTTAAGTGGAATCCGAGTCACTGACGAAGCAGTGGAGACACACAGAAGTACCATAAAAAGCACAACAAGCGAATAAGACTCCACAACTCTCAGTCAGGAAAAATCCCCTAACAGATTCCGTATTGAACTCGCGGTCATCGCCAGACGGAACACAATGGCTGACCCTGGGTGTTTTACGCTTGACACCTCTGCGTAGATCTTCGTTGCCGCCGACTGTGGCCCCGAGACACCGACCGTGGCCCCGAGACACCGACCGGGAACGACTCCAAGGCCCGACTGCATTCCGTCCCGTCCTTCGGCCATTAGACCTACACGCTGGTTTACGACCCTACGATGGGATGCGCTGGCTTCGAGTTTGATTTGCGTTACGCGTTCGACACCAAACAAAGACGTCCTGATGGGTTTGTAAAGGCGCTATGATGATGAGTTCTCTGCTCGAAGGCAGGTCCATTCGCTTTTATGGCTCCCGGGGATGAGATTGGTGAGTTGGTTCCTGTTGCATTACTCACAGACAATTATGGGTGAGCAACTTGTCCAAGGTCGCTACGCAGTGGCTTGAGGTAGATTCGAACTTGCGACCCCCGGTTACAAGACACAGAACATCCTGCTACACCACCGTCAAAGGCGCTATATAAATATTTAAATGCAAATAGGATTCAATTTCTCCATAAAGAGAAGGCTTTGGTATAAGATACATTAAAAATGTGTATTTCTACATGTGCAAATGTAAACATGTAAAAAGAAGCTCTTTACATTTTCTACTTACATTGTCCATAAAATGCAGTTTAATACATCTTTCCTCGCTTTCTTTTCTTTAATTTCTCTACAGTTTCTGCCATTTACCAAGTTTGTGAAAATGTTCGCAACCTTTCGTTTTAGTTTTCTCTAACAATTTAATAATGGCTGCTTCAATGAAGCTTCCCAGTTTCTGTCGGAAAGTCCCGCCGAAGCTGGTTTAGTTGGACCAAGTCAATGGCCGTATTGGGGTATGATGTCAAGTGCTCGTGAACAGTTAGTTGTTCGCTAGGTCAATTGCCGAATTAGTTCTATCGAAATGTTCCTGCATTTTCTTTGCTTTGTCCCACATAATCTTCAAGCTCTTGATTAGTGAGAAAATCTCTATTTCTCTCATCGCTTTCTTTGTCATTTTCTATTTCTCTCTGTCCGTGTGTGTCTGTCTCTCTGTCTCTCTCTATTAGTCCACACACAGACACACACACACAAACACAAACACACATATAAATATATATATATATATATATATATATATATATATATATATATATATATATATATATATTTGAATATTGAATACACGATACTTGGCTATAGTGTCAAGCAACATATGCGTATTTACACGGCCATTGATAAGCCTCTGTCACATCCGCACATATGCGCTTGTATACGTTTCTATACTGTTGATTGAATGCAGCAATTTGAATAGCTTTGGAGAGGATGATCAAAACGAATGATACTCAGGGGCCCATTGGGCAGATAAAATCGCCATTGCCACCGTCATCGTTCCAACCCGTTCGTCTTCGTGAATAAGCCTCTGTCTGTCTGTCTGTCTGTCTGTCCATTTCTGTGTGTGTTTCTGCCCTAGTCTCATTCCGTCTCTCTCTGTGAGTCTCTCTTTGTGTGTCTCTGTCTGTGTCTCTGTCTGCGTGTCTCTGTCTGTGTGGCTTCTGTGTGTCTCTGTCAGTGTGTGTATCTCTCTGTGTCTGTCTGTGTCTGTCTGTCTCTATCTCTGTCTGTCTGTATTCTCTCTGTCTGTATTCTCTCTGTCTGTCTGTCTCTGTCTGTCTCTGTCTGTCTCCCTCTCCCTCTCTCTCTCTCTCTCTCTCTCTCTCTCTCTCTCTGTCCGCGGCAACTGACTGGAAATTATACGGTGGCATGTCTGGCTGAGATAAAACAAAACGGCGCAGATTTATTCATTCGTTCCCTTTGCGGCAAAGACTCGCTGAAAGTTTGGCTGACTGAGAAAGCGAGATAATTTAATCGGTTGTCAGTGTTTGGTCAGCGATTCATCGGAAACAGTTAATCGGTTCACGCGGAAAACAACGACTAAGTTAAGACAACGCGTAGGATATCAGCCAGGTGAAAGCTTATTGTAGTGTTGGATTCCTTCAAGATTAGCACAACGCGGTGGGAGATGTAAAAAAAGCTAGGATAAAACAGGGTTAAGAGCAGTCTTTAAAGTGGTTTGGGTGAGCAGTGGGAACTCCAAAGAAGAGTTTTATTGGAACGCATGTGTTATCATGGTCCCATTGCATGGTGAGCAGTGGGAACGCAAGCAAACAATTTCGAGAGCAGTGGGAACGCCGTTCCCACAGTTCCCACACCACTTTAAACGCTGGAACTTAAGAGTTTAAACAAGATCGATCTGGGAAGTAGTTTTATAATCGTAGTCGTATAAGCTCCAATGTTTGAAAGCGCTACTCTATGGCTAAGCGCAGGCCACCAGCTTATTCACGAGGGCTGCATACCGTTTGTCAGAAAAATCTGGTATGTGGAGTGTGCCCAATATCTGTGTTATATATCAGTGACTCCGACACGTCACCGAATCGCGTGCATCGCTTCACAATCAGAAACAATTCTCAATCGGTTTCACTTCATCCGAAAAACTCCCACAATCATCTTCAGACCACCACCGAAGAACGGAAACGAGTGTGCTGTCTTTGCCTTGTATGCAGTGTTTCCGTTAACGCCCAAATGGCCGTTTTTACATCCGTAAAAAACGTTTTTACATCCGTAAAAAACGTCCAAAACGTCCAAGTTTCTCTGTGTTCATGATAGCCGAAAGCAATGAGCTACGTCGAAAAAAATTCCAGGTCAAGGCGTAAATACGTCCTCTTTTGGACTCTAACGGAAACACTGCTTGTATAGATTATATACTAAATACATGTATGTGCGTAGGCCTATATATAAATATTTACATAGCGCTCATACTACCGACTGTTTATGTATTTCGACAGCACACGTATTACTCGACTGAACAGCATCCCATTCAATTTACATTACGAGATTACGATTACATGGGGTAAGTTCAGGCGATATTGGCGCTAAAGTAACTCGATACTCGACACTTTCTGTCTGTCTGTCTGTCTGTCTGTCTGTCTGTCTGTCTGTCTGTCTGTCTGTCTGTCTGTCTGTCTGTCTGTCTCTCTCTCTCTCTCTCTCTCTCTCTCTCTCTCTCTCTCTCTCTCTCTCAGGGATGATCAGGGACGGAAGAGAACAGCGTATACAGTAGAAGTTTCAGTTTAACGAAACTTTGTGATAACAAAGTTCATTAGCGTCGCCCTCCTCCTTAATCCGGGCCTGGGACTGGCACTGAATAGCATGTGTGATTTCTTTTCCTTATAATTTATTAGCCTCTACCTAAACCCTCATCCTATGGAATATAGTATTTCCGTTGCAAGCATAATTATGGTTGCAAGATTGTGCTACCCAGTATGGGAATTGTAAAAAAATAACTGGAGGGAGGGGTTAGACGTTGATTTATGTGCAGTTTGGGTGTGAAATGTAGACTTTACTATGGGCTACCTAGGAAACGGCAGATAAGAGACGTCATTAGTATAGCCTATTATTATAATAAAGTACACAACAGGAACTACAAAAGGGTGTAGCATTTGAACCCCCAACCCCCCGGCAATTCTCACCCTGGTGCTACCTAGGAAACGGCAGATAAGAGACGTCATTATGATTATAGCCATTATTATTATAATAACGTACACGATAGGAACTACAAAAGCAATGCTTTTGTGTAGCATTTGAACGATAGCGCTAGGCATGGCCTCGAGTCAGAGCTATTTTTAAAACGGAGCTGAAATAAATGGTTGCGTGTATTCTGTTGATGTGTTGTTTACGCTTGGGCCCCTTCCACTTCTGCGTTTAAGAGTCATTAGAAACCGTAAGTGAGGCGCTGCGCATTCTCCAACGTTTTCACTTCCGTTGCGAATTAATAATGAAAACTTTTCTTCTAGAATCTAGTTACTTTCTTTTACGCTTACATGTAGTTTAACTTTAAACTGCATGATGTCTTTAAGTCGCATAGTAGGCGTACTTTATGATTACAGAATTATCCCACTGAACGATATATATATGTTTTATATATATATATATATATATATATATATATATATATATATATATATGTTATGTATATATATTGAGAGAGAGAGAGAGAGAGAGAGAGAGAGAGAGAGAGAGACAGACAGACAGACAGATACAGAGACAAATACAGAGACAGACAGAGAGACAGAGAGACAGAGACAGAGGCAGAGACAGAGACAGAGACAGAGACAGAGACAGAGACAGAGACAGACAGACAGACAGACAGACAGAGAAGAGACAGAGAGAGAGAGAGACAGACAGACAGACAAACAGACAGACACACACACACAGACAGGCAGACAGACAGAGACAGAAAATGGTATATAAACTATTTTGTCGGTGACCATTAAATTGAAGATAAACGCGTATAAGGTCGACACGTCAACAAACAACGAATCTATCATATTTCATCATATATTTCAGTGAATGTCGACGACTACTTGGCTGGCACATACCTCGAGCGAAAGCATTACACAGGAAGACATGTGTTTGTAAGGTTAAAAAGGCGTTAGATAAATGTCCAAATAAGTCGGCTTAGTTTGTTTACTGGAATGAATAAGTAGATGCGAAAATATCCTTAGAATCGAACCTCGACGCTCGAAATCTATTTCAAAGGAGCTGATGCAAAAAGATTAATACACTGTAAAGTGTTGTAGACAAGATACTCGGCTAATCCCATGGAACAGTTTCATCGGAGAACAATTCAATTGGGGGATTTGCAGCGTGATCTAAGGCAGATTGCAAAACACGGACATCGTATCGCGTGCTCTCGGAAGTAGCTGTCGCCCCGGTACTTTCGGGGAAGACAGCAACTTCCGAAAGAACAATTTACTATCTGCGTCAGCTGTAATCTGCCTTAGATTACAGAGATTAATTTTCCTGGCATTGTCCTCGGGTGCATGATTGGAAGCCGTTCCTGCAAGATGGTCGCCATACGGTATCGTTCTAGTTATTTTCAAATGCCTCCTGGGACTGAAAACCATCGTTGGTCATTTAGATAACATCCTTGGGCGTTTTATCCGCGAGTTTCAAGTGTAGCAGTCGGCAATGAAAGTGACCCAAGGAACAGAAATCCAGGCTACGAGAAACTCAAACCGAAAAACCCCTGTTGTTTATTTAGGCTGTATGCTGATAAATCGCCGAATGGCGGGCAGGTTAAATGTAGATCTAGAGTTCTAGACGCTCATGCACGTATCTAGACCTCATTAAAACGCCTTTAGTGATGTTATAGTCAATGAAACAAGGTAAACCAATGTGTTCAGATGACCAGAAGAGTCACCACTGGCGAGCGTCCGCAGACACGCATAGCCCAACTGAGCACCTAAGACTAACAGTGGACCAAGTACATAGGATTTCCATAGTACTTGGTCCACTGTTAGTCTAAGGGGCTCAACTGATTGATGCATTCCCAACCAGAGCTGATGGCAGACATCATGTTTCAGAGTTTCTTAACTACATGTACGCAGCGTAGACGAAGAGGGGCGATGACGTGCTTGTAAAATATTTATGGAAAGAAACGGTATGTGAAGGGCTTACTGAGAAACGTTATTCATTAACCATCTCAGACGAGATTACGTCTTATAAGGCGAAAGTTCAACTGGTCGGCCACACGATGTCTTAAATTATTTCTCTCTTGAATAAGCGTCGCTATCTAATGACAGCCCATCTATCAACATGTCTGGCACTTCATGAAGAATTCTGCGTGAAGGACTTTCCCACTGTTCAATGATGTTCATGTATACATGTACCGTCTCAAAGAGGCTGGGACTCACACAGTATACGCGTTACAAGCTCTAACCAACGACTGTCGCGTCATATGGGAAACCGCCGTCAAAAGTAAATAAGTATTGTGTTGTATCTAAAGATTTATATAGCGCCTCTCTCAGAATAACTATTCAGAAGCGCTCTCAGCACGAAAACCTCGGGGAAAAGAAACGTCTTTAAAGAACGAGAGACCAAAGAGGAAAAACTAGTCATTAGTTTAGCCCTTAATGAGGGGGAAGTTTATTCCAAGTAGAGGGAAAGTAAGTAAGTAAGTAGCCTTGACATGTATCTGACAAAAGCACATGCACTAAACTTTATAGAGCGATTACACGCCCATGTGAAATAGACCATAACAGCCACTATAATAGACGTGCACAAACAACTAAATATAACTAAAGCTACATCGATTTGCGGACCTTATTCAAACATATTTAACAATATTATTGTAGGTAACATGAAAGGATGCCGTCGCTTGCAGAAGTGACCTTACAACTATTACAGCTTTACTGGGCTTATCAGCTTTCAAACCACAACTGTAGGAACCTGATGTCAGTTGCACACGCTACTTTTTCTAAGCCGTTCGTGTCGCAAAGATGACAAGAAGATTGATTGAACTGTTTCACTTATATATATATATATATATATATATTCATGCTATACATACACCTATATATATATAAATATATAGGTTTATGTATATATACAGTATAACATGAAACATATGTACATACAGTATGCACGACATTAGAGAGCCGACAGCTGTCACCTATTCACTCATTACAGAATAGAAAACGTACCGGAATTTATTAGCCATGAACTGTCCGAAAAACTAGGCATACGGCGTTATTGCTTCTTAGGAACTTTTGCTCTATTGATTTCTTGGACCGATTTTGGTGCAATAAGCGGGAAGCTTATTGCGTAATAAATTTTGTAATTATATTGTATTAATGGTTCACAGATGAATTTCGATGCATGTTTCGGGCAGTAAAATTTGATCGCGGAAGCGTTATTGAGAGATTTATTGCCTAATATTACTAGATGAACCTGCATGTCTTCGTCATATACAATGCGATTGCGTGGTTAAGAAATCACTCAAGGAGCACGGCAAATTCAACAGTCACTTGAGATCAATATGTGCCACAATTTTCACTGCCATGTTCATGTATGAATGCAGTCAATGTCCATTTCAAGGCCTCTTCTAGCGCCAGTTTCTGTTATCATTTTATAAAGGCAATTATTAATGATCATTTAAACCATCATTTTCCCCTATGACTAGCCCTAGCTCTTCTTCCTCTATGTTCCCCTGATCTACAATAAAGCTTCTCATTCGATTCATTGGTTGCATATATACATTTTTGTTTATTTGTTTGAATGTATTAATCTTGCCATGTACAGTGCTGTGCATTTGCTAGTGCTTCTCAATAAAGGATATACTTACTTACTTACTTACTTACATATTGATTCTACTGATTATGTCATTTAGCTTTAGGTTTGGTTAAGGAGCAAAAGATGGACAGACCCTTTTTGACAGAGAAAAGGAAGAGACCTTCCCCTCACTAAATTGAGTATATGGGAGGAACAGAACAGGTCGAGGTTCAAAGTGAAGAAGAAATCACACTTAGAATATTGAAGAGAAAAAATTCAGCAAGACGAGAATGCAACTGAATAAAAGATGCAAAGAGAAAGAAAGAGAAGTGGAGAAAGAGGATTTAAATAATTGATTAAAAGCACAATAAAATTAAATTTTGATTTTGAGAAATTTGGATAGTAATAACAAGAAATATTGAAATGGAAAGAAGGAACTGTTGAAGAATGGAATACATAAACTGAAGAAACGTAGCTACAGAATTATTTTGAATAAGATCTTAAATCAGGTATTAGTTAAGGTTTTTTTCATGTAGTGAGTAAGTCAGTCAGTCAGTCAGTCAGTCAGTCAGTCAGTCAGTCAGTCAGTCAGTCAGTCAGTCAGTCAGTCAGTCAGTCAGTCAGTCAGTCAATCAGTCAGTCAGTCAGTCAGTCAGTCAGTCAGTCATTCAGTCATTCATTCAGTCAGTCAGTCAGTCAGTCTTTTTCTGTCTTTTGTCAGTCAGTCTCTCTTGCCGTCAACTTGCCTGGTTGGCTGGCTTTTCGCAAATAAATTTTATGCGTAAAACTTTCATCACTAGGATGATAAATAAGGTCTGATCAAGATATACTCTTTATTAGATAGATGCGAGACTATATTGATTGTACACCTAGGTGCGGCTAGCAATTGGTTTATTAAAGAGTATTCTCGCTTACTTACTTAATAACTTACTTACTTGATCACTGATGCAAAAACATTTATTGTCAGGATGTTATACACTTTTTACCTGTGTAACTGTGTTTATAAGATGTCTGTACACCAAAGTGCGATGAGCAATATTATTGGTTAATAAAGAATACGCTTACTTATTTACTTTTCGATGAATTGCCCTTTGTATTTATTTACACTGTGACCAGCACACTTCAGTTGCCATGCCATTTATCTGTCTAGCACCCTCAGTGTGTGTGTGTGTGTGTGTGTGTGTGTGTGTGTGTGTGTGTG